>JANAVB010008599.1:24656224-24701224 GCA_029216955.1 Iris pallida
ACCGACATCGTCCCATGACAAAGGAGTGCGACATCTCCATCCGTATAGAGCCTCGAATGGCGACATCTCTATACTGGCCTGATAGTTGTTGTTGTAAGCAAACTCTACCAGGTAAAGATGGTCCTCCCAAGATCCCCCGAAGTCTAACACACAAGTACGAAGCATATCCTCGAGTGTCTGGATGGTCCTCTCCGACTGACCGTCTGTCTAGAGGTGATACGCGGTACTGAACTTGAGCTGGATGCCCAAGCTATTATGCAAACTCCTCCAGAAGTGGGAAGTGAAACGACTATCCCGATCCGAGACTATGCTCACCGGAACTCCGTGCAATCTGACTATCTGCCGCACATACATCTCTGCCAGCTTCTCCGTAGGTAGTCCCACATTGAAAGGCAAAAAGTGGGCCGATTTGGTCAATCTATCAACGATGACCCAAATCGCGTCTTTCCGTCCTGAAGATCGTAGAAGTCCAGATATAAAGTCTATAGTGATGTGCTCCCACTTCCACTCTGGAATGGGTAGTGGCTGAAGCAGACCACTTGGCCTCTGTCTCTCGACTTTCACCTACTGGTACACTAAGCATTGAGATACAAACTGAGCTACCTCTCGCTTCATGCCATACCACCATACGTGCTCCCTCAGGTCTCTGTATATCTTGTTGGCTCCAGGATGCATAGAGTACTGGGAACGATGCACTTTCTGCAGAATCTCCTTCCGAAGCTCTCTACTCGGAATGCACAATCTAGTACCGTGCCTCAGCGACCCATCTTCGGCTATAGAGAAATCGTCTAGCAATCTGGCCTGCACATGCTCCCTGATGCTCCTCAAGGTCACGTCATCAAACTGTGCTGATCTGACTCTGTCCATCAACGCAGACTGAATCTGTAAACCCCACATCTGAACCTCCATGCCCGAAACGTTCACCTCGATACCCAAACTATCCAGATCAGCCAATAGATGACGATTTGCCGTCAATTACATAGCGACTGGATACCTGCTCAAGGAATCTGTAACTACATTGGCCTTCCCTGGATGGTACTGCAAGGAGGTATCGAAGTCCTTCATCATCTCAAGCCAGCGCCTCTGCCTCATGTTTAATTCTTTCTGGGTGAACACGTACTTCAAGCTCTTGTAATCCGTAAAGATCTCAACTTACTGGCACACTCTATCCAGGATACTATACTACACTTATGGGATACTACCTTCTATTGTCTTCCTCAAATGAATGTGGGTAAATAAGTAGCATGCGGGGCTCAGTTGAATGGGACACAAGTGTCATGTGGGTAGTAGGCTTAATGTGTGTTGTGTCCATATTTTGGGTCAACAAGTTTGGGTCGAAATGGTGCCCCCAATTCGAGTCAAAAATTAAAAGTGACTTCGTGAGGTGAATCAAGATTGGGTCTTGTGTCAAGAAAGTCGTGTGATAAAATGAAGCACGAGATGGTGTGCCTGAGTGGGACACGAAGGTCATGGGCGTAGGGTGTCTTGTCTAGATCATGCATATGAAGTTGGTTTTAAGAAAACAACTAGTCTTGTGCTTCTAAATTAAAAGTCATGACAATGTGCATATGATAATCATAAATAAAAGTGGGAATGGTCAATAGCCTAAATTGATCCAAAAGTTGTGCGATACAAAGGTAGTACAAGAGAACAAGTTTGAGTGGAACATGATATATCAAAATGAAGGTAATCTTGTCTAATACAAACTCATGAAAGAAGTTTCCAGAGATTGACATCTCTGACGCTCCAGAAATCAAGGTCACGGAAGAACATTCGTCTATCTAGGATACTCTCTCTAGGGTGTCTACCCAAGTCTTGACGCTGTCTACACAAGGCACTAACTCATCTATATGATACTTGGATGATACCCCTATACTAGGTTGTTCATGTCTCTCCTCCAACTAGACACTAAACTGTTGGTGCCTAAACTTCTATAATACTTGAAATACTTCGTCTCTAGCTACTAGGGTACTCCTCCTATTCTGGTACCTGGTGTAACTCCTACCTTAACACTTATTAACCACCCTAGGGTTTCTCATCTATATTTAATTTTGAACAATCATATATAATACTTCCTAACCATACTCTAAACTATTAACACAATTACTCAAGTACACAGACCAATTGCAAATCATCAAGCCGTCACACTACGAAGAACCTATAATAAAGTGAGAATCTACAAGGATCTGGACTAAGAACCGAAAGTATCCTTATCCTAAGCTAATTGAGGCTGGAACAAAATCTATAATAATAGAAGTGAAATGATAGAGATGACATGTTAGGACCCTTCTCAAGATACAATCTGATAATCATACGCGTCTGTCCAAAATTATGATACTCAGAGTCCTCGCCATGCCAGTAAGTAAGGCTGCGATAAACAATAGATTCCATAACTGGGTATGCACCTCTATAATCATGTCATCTGGGATCCTCGCCACGCCGACTAGTATGGCTGCGAGAAATCTCAAATCTCATAACCAAGATATGTACATCCGAAGTCAGGTCCCTACGTTTTCTCCACGTCGGCTAATATAGCTGCGATAAACTCCAGGTTTCATAACTAAGTAGACGTTTTACCTTTCCGGTTATTTCCGTCAACATATGTTATCAGAAGATACCGTAACTCAGGCCATAAAATTTATCTCGATATGAAAATCAAAATCAACGATGATCCATCAAAATCAAATTCAATAACAATGAGCAAAGGTAAACAGAAACAAGAGGAAAGGATTTCAAATTGACGTTCAACCAAAATTCTCAAGGGTCGTTCCAGGAATCTCTCAAAAGTCCTAAGCAAAGAGATCAATATGTCACATGATAAGATATCGTCAAGGAAGGTCAATTTATTTCGAAATGTAAGAAGAGTTGTCTTGATAATCAAAAGATTGGAGTTTTCCTAATATGTGATCGAGTAACTCCTCTCATAACCTAGAACCTATATCCTAATGGCAGGCTCGTAATTAGTACTCTAAGTCGAGCACCATTACGAAATTGCACTAGTTGCGACTCTGACCTGCATGGGCCACCATAAAAACGTGTCACGACCTGCACCCTGTTTAGGGGCACGAGCACGTGGGTACGTCCAGCCTACGTCGCAGTAACGGCGGTAGAACGCTGTAAAGGTCATCTAGAATATATATAATCTAAGACACAATAATATAACCTGTCATCTCCGTACGGAAGAATATATCGACAACTCAATCACATAATTCTAAGGAAGACAAAAATGATGATAAAGATAAAGATAAAGATAAAGATAAAGAGGAGATAAATAGTCTGAAATAGTGCTGAGCCACAATCACAAGTTCAGAGACCAATACATAAAACAATATCCCAAAGTAAATACTACAAGTCTCAAAGTATAAAACTGGAATATAATCAAGACAAAATCTAGGTGAACTAGGCCACTACTGGTGGTGCGTCCTCTACAAGCACCGGGTCCATAGGCTGGTCCTGGTCGTAGGCTCCATCTATGCCAAACCTATAGTAGGTCGGGCAATCTGCATCTAAATCCTCTAAAAAATAACAGAGATTATCCTGTCAGGATATGAGCAAGTACAAATGCAAACAGCAGTTCCATATAAATTGACAAATACTATAAGAGACAATCATAATAAAATACAAATATCAAGACTGAAAGTAAAATGGTACAAGAGAACTGGATATCATGTCATGTGTGAGATATAAGATAAAACTAGAATATAAATAAATGGAAAGTAATCTGCGGTATGATGTAAACATAAAAATAAAGTGCCATGAGATATTAGAACGTTATGTGATCGGCTTGGGTCAAGATAAGGCTGTTCCATTTGACCGGCTATGCACATGTAGTATAATAATGTAGGGATCAGGCCGACCAAAATGGAAAGCTATGCATAAGTAGTATAAGGTCAGGCTACACCCTACGTATGGTGAGGGTAGAGCTATGCACAAGTAATAAACAAGTAGGGGTAATGATCACATAACCTCTAATAACTCCCCCATCCCTGAGTAGTATAATGAATCCAGACATGACAGGTCATGACACGGGATTCGAAGAGCAGGGGGCCAGCCCACTCCCAAATTGGTGTCTATACAAGTACATAAAATAATATCGAACAATGTACTCATATACCAGGTAAACCAGGAATGACATCTCATGACGAGATTCACGTATACTAGTCCGTGTATCCTCGTGTCGAGAATCAAGTAAACACTACAACTGAATCGGATATAGTAGATATCAAAGCAATGAAAACTATCAGAGAATGTACTTGCCTGCTGTCCTGAGCTGAGCAAATCGAAACTACAACCCACTCAATGAGCCACGAACGGTCAACTCATACAAAAGTCTCCTAATGATGAAACAGACATTACCAACGTTCTCAGAATGGTCAAATTAGCTAGAAATGCCTATCCATAAGTCCAATTCTAGACACAGGGGCAAAACGGTAATTTTGGGTCAAAATGGTGTCCGCCGTTGGACCCACTTTGTACCAAAAAATGTGCCAGAATCTACGGTCTCTAAAGTCATCAAACAATACGTCTATAGGTCCAGTTTGATGAGACGAACCCAACCGTATGTCCAAAGTTAGATTCCGGTGGGCCGTGCACAAATTTACCCGTTGGATCGGATCGCGGGCCCGCCAAAATAGCGTTCCAATCGACCGTCTCATAATCGGACCAAACTTGGCATACAGGACCAAAAAAATAATACGGTCCTGCTTGGCGTAACTTTCATCTCAATATGACGAGCGTGCACAAAGTAATTAAAATTTTTTGAAAAAGTCCGATACGGGGAAATTCGACGAATACTGATCAAATTCGTCGTGCACACGCAACCAATTTGAATTCCGTCAAAGCCCACACGTCCATGAAGTCGATACGCACCTTTCGATGCTTTTGGTTCGTGAGCACGTCGCCCGGATTGACGGGACGGACGGCGTATTGGGAAATTTTTTCTAAAAATCCACTTTTGAAAATCAGTTTTTTCTCCAACTTCACAAACCAATAACTTTCTGTACAGTACATGAAATTCAATTCTACAAAAAGCGTTTTAAATCTCTATAGATTGTCTACAAGTCTCTTTAAACCAATTTTGAAAACTCGCAACACGCTGGTCGCAAATCGGCCACAAAGTTGGGGTTTTAGGACAGTTTCTAAACCCAAAAAATCGAGTTTTTCTCGATTTTGGAACTCGTTTTTCGTCGCACATGGTGCGAATCGGCACGAACTATTTGAAGGAAATTAAAGGTGTATATGTTGGGATCATACATGACCAAGTGGTTCGCAAAACGACGGAGCGAGGAAGGAGAAATCTATTTCCGAAGTTGGCCCTTCGCTGACAGTTTTCGTGCGCGGTTGGGATGCTCGTTGTGCGTTTCCCGGCGATGGACGGCCGCAGGTGGGTCGACGGTCACGTTGGGGCATACGCTGGGTTGGGGGTGATGGCTAGGGTTTGGGTTTTTTGAAAATTCCTCCCTCTCTCTCTATACATATTTATATTTTTGGCTCGGGTTTATAAAAGGATAAGGGGTGCCGCTCGGATTGAAAAGGAAAGGGGAGGGGCCGCGGGTTTATTAGCAGCTACTGCTGCTGTTGGTTGGTTATTATCTGGGGGGGCTTTGTGGGGGCGCGCGTGTGTGTTGTTTTTTTTCTTTATTCTAATAACCTTTTATACATACATACATACATACATACATACATACATACATACATACATACATATATTATATATATTTACACATATACGTATATATTTATTTATATAAAATAAACCTATAACATTTACCCATTAATACAAATATATATATATATATATATATATATATATATATATATATATATATATATATATATATATATATATATATCCCATAAATGGAATATTACCTAAATATATATAAATAAAATCAGAATTTATTTATAAACAAAAACTAAATATTTTAGTATATATATAATAAATATATTAAACTTTTATAAATACAAACTCTATCAATAAAATACCTATTTAAATAATAATATAAAAACACTAAAAATAATATTTAAATAATATAAAAAAATAGTGAAATATTATAAATGACTATATTAACCCTATTCAGGAATGTGGGGGTGACAGATTTTAAATTTGTAAACTTTGTAATAAAGCCCTTGGACAATCAGTCTATTGCAAAGGAAATCCACTTCCTTTATTTGGTTGAATGAAAGACTACCCAAAACTTTAAAAAAATCATTTATTACTCTAAGAAATATAGGGAAGTATAAACAAGGATTGGTTCAAGGGTTTACAAATCTACCCACCTTAAAAATAATTTCGTCCTCGAAATTCAATAATGCTATGATCTACTAGAATGAATAGTCCTGAACTATTGTTATTCAAAAAAAAATCACAAACCTATATCTACTATAGGCCCACCAATATTAATACTCTTACTATAATCTACTATGAGCTTCCGTCAGCTCCTCCTTGTGGTGTCGCCGGGTTCTCCATGATCGTGGCATAAGCTTGTCCTCCTTGTGCGGCTGGAAGTGGTGGGGCTGTCGCATTTCTCTTCGGACAAAATCGAGATATGTGCTGGTTGGAAACACAAGTCCAACACAACCCTAACCATTTACGGCACTCGTCTTGGGTGTGGCCCCTCTTCATGCAATACTGGCAGGTAGGAACGTCTTGTACTTAATATGGAGCTGCTTGTGGCTGTTGCTGATACTGTTATGCTACGATCTTCTGTGGGACATTGGATCGCTTTGCCGATCTCGATTGGCTGTTGCCTCCTCCATGTGCGTCTCTGTCACTCTTTCGCTTACGCTTCAATTCTGTCTCTACCGCTTGTGAGACCTTCAAGATTCTCTCGTAAGTTGTGGCCTGGCTGGTGGCGATGGCTATGCAAATTTCATGTGATAGCCCTTTTCTGAATTTCTTGGCTTTGGCTGCAGGGGTCAAGGCATCTGAGAAGCGACTGAGGCGGGAAAACTCTGCGGTGTACTCGTCGATAGAGAGGTTGCCCTGCTCCAGGCTCTCGAACTCGTTCTCTAACTCCTCTCTAGCAGCGTCGGGGTAGAACTTCGTCTTGAACAGCTCCTTGAATTATTCCCAGGTCACATCTGGCGCGGTGAATCGAGGCTCGTCTTTATACCACGTGCGGGCGATGTTGTAAAGCTGCATGCTAGCGGACTCAATCTTCAGGTCTTCAAGAACTCGAGTCATCCGAAGAATCCGATCCACGTTCTCTAACCACTCATCCGCATAGAGAATCCCTTCCGTCCCCTTGAATTCCTTGGGCCTGAGGTCCATGAAATTCTTGGAAGTTCCAGGACGCGGTCGTGGAGCGTCTCTAGTCTGGAGAGCCTCTCTCAAGGTGTCACAAAAAGTGTTGGCCTGCTCCGTCTGGGACGTGATGAGCTGCTGGAAGATTCCGAGGAGAACAACGTTGTCTAGTGCAGGTGGCGGAGGCAGAATATGTGTTAGGTATACGGCAGGTGCTGGATACGTCGCTGGATCTGGATGCATGGTAGGAGCTGGATACATCGCTGGTGCAGGGTGCATAGTAGGTGCTGGATGTGGAGCATATGCTGGGTGGAGAATATGTGCTGGATGCAGAACTTGTGCTGGTGGTAGAATGTCATCTCTGCAGAATCTCGAGTGTTGCGGTTGAGCCGGGTCGCCCTGATGAGTAAGCTGGCCTCCCTGCATCGGCGGGATCATGTAAGTAAAAAATTCTCCTGCAGTCGGTAGGGTGTTCAGGAAAGCGTTGTTCCTGTCTTGAGAATCTATTTGCTGCAACAAAAGAAAATATTAGACGGTATGAAGATTTCAAGCAGGATGTAAGTCAAAGATTCAATAGAAATCAAGGACAGGGATCAATACTATTTTCAAGACAAGTGGATTAGATCCTAAGTTTCCATCCTATGTGCAGGCTCACGACGGTACAATAATATAATTGAAGTGATTAACGTTAACCTGCATGGGCCACCAAAAAAAACTTGTCACGACCCGCACCCGCTTTTCGGACGCGAGCTCGTGAGCAAGCCAGCTACGCATCAAACGGACTCCAGCCCGACTCGAATACGTAAATGCTATCAAGAGCATGGTAAACTGCCAAATCATGGCAATGCAATCTATATCTCAAATTCATAAGAGTAATATAAGCAGGAATGAACAACTATGGGTCGTGGTCTGCAGCCCACTAGCATAATGTTCGATAAGACTCCAAGGAATATAACAAGAGTCTACAAACTGGATCAATAAATAGGATATCTCATGATAATGAAAGGAAAGCATGAGCTAGATAATGAAAGAAATGAGCATGTAAATCAAGCTGTAAAGAAAGGCAAGGTATACTTGCCTTTGGTCCTGAGCTACGGATACGGGTCAAGAGTCTGTATCGAGGTCCAAGTAACCTGTTATATGATTTTACTATGTCAATGAGTGGTATCAACACAAGACTAATCTATTTATTTAGCTTTTGGGTCTTAAAACATATTCTAAACTAAGTTGTTTCCTTAATTAGGATTGGTTGCTTTTATACTTAGCATACTCTGCTATCCCTTATGATTTCTACCCTTTGTACAGTGCAGCTTCTTATGTGTCTATGGCATGCTTACCAAGTGAGCCTATGGGAACAAGTGTGACCCTCTATTTCCTGTTGTACAAGATTAAATGTGTTCATTACTCTGTCCTATACCTGTTCATCTAGCCATATCATATGGTAGAACCTATCTCTATTGGTTTTTGGGCTCCTGGCTTGTGCCTCTACTTTCATATACCCAAAATATTCTATTCTCTAGCTAACTGACACAATGTGACTGCCCACATTGTTGGCCTTCCTATTTTTTTGTTCCTAGAACACTTGCATAGTAACAGCATCAGCAATCAAATGACTGCTGTCCCCACATACGCGTACTCCATAACCTGTCCTGGCCACATGACCCTCTTCATGAGGATGCAACTCATCACTTCTCTGTATGGAATCCACTTCACTAATAACTTTCCACATTTCAGTTTAATAAGGATACAAATAATTCTTAGTTTGTACCTTTACTACCTGTACATCTTTATGGCCTTAACAAACACAGTTGAAGGATAATAAATAACAGCAATTCGTAATGTCAGGTTAGTCAAAATCTCCAGATATTAAGGTTCTGATCAATGATATGAGTTGAACCATAAACCCTTCTTAATGCTGACATGATACAGATATATATACATATAGAGAGGGGTCTGCACAATGGGAATAATGAACTGAATTCTACTTGCAAAACAAAATAAAAAAAGGCAATTGATAAATGAGCTTGGGACTGAGCTAATATATGTGAAATGAACATTACCTGGTCTGAAAGTTCTCTTCGAAGGACCATGGCTTAAACTCTAAATAAGGATTGAATGCCATGACATGTGTTGTACATTACAAAGCCTAAAGGGTATGGGCATTAGGTGTTGATTACTCATGGTTGCAGAACAACTCCAAGGAGACTAACATGCCATGACTGAAACTACAAAATAAAGAGGGACAGTACTAGGTAGGGACTCGACCTCAGAGGGGATCTGATGTGATAAACTGAAACAAAATGGTGAGATAGACTAATGTCTGGCTAAGGGGTGTCTCCTCTTAATCATGGGTACATATCCTACATGCATCTACTCCAAGTATCTATGGGTTGTCCTATTTCAGAATCGACTCAAAATGCACTTTATGATATGCTCTAGTCCTAATGACAAGTAGATGGGAAACTATAGCACCAATAGCAGCAGCAACCATATTGCTGGGTTAGTCTAAGGCACTGGATTTAGGCTCTGTTTTGGTAAGGTGTGGGTTCCAATCTTTGATACTAATGGCCAGTTATGATATCAAGAGTAGGCTCACGAGTTATACAACCTATATGGTAGACTTATACTTGTTACTTGTTAACTTGAACACATGAAACTGTACATATCCATACCCATTGGGTATGACACACTATTGTTATGGATACTCTCCTTCATTGGTTCATGACTGATACTCTATGCCTGTACATATGGATAACTACCTGCCCTCTTTATCCTTGTTCACTCAGGTATCATATACCCTTTACTCGACTAACACACTCCTCTGTAGCCCAGCCTCAAGTATCAGATGCAGTACTGGGACCGTTGGGTTGCCTTCTTGAACTAAAATCGATACATTGATCAGCCTACTCCCAATACAGATACTTCTTTACAGATTTTTGGTATATCTGTACATGCTAATTTATATGAGCATAACCAACTAACTCGATTTTCCTTGATCTATACCTTATGGCTAGGTATACTCTCCTGTACTGACTTGCTACTGTCATGAAACCAGGGTATTTGTCTGATACGCAAATCTAAGCGTGTATCCCATATTAAACATGATATCTACAGTAGAATCGGATTCTAAGGTCGAGTATGATACCAGTATCATATGGATACTGAGAGATTGCACCTGATACTAATGTATCAATACGACACCAAGTATGCTAGTGTGTCATCAAGCGGCCTCAACTCTTTACTGTCCTTATCATGAGTTGTGTGCACTAGTTCACACATAACCTTATAACTCCCCAGGACTGTGAACCATAAAGCAATAAAAGCACACTGGTACGGCTATGGCTTCCTTAGTTTCCTTAATTGGGATTTGATTGGGACTACCCTGAGGACTTGATACTCCTAATACCCAGGTTTCCTTTCCTGTACTAGATGATACCCCTGTTACTGAACCTGGGTACGGTCTTCCGTATGGACTCGTGTCTTACACTCAAGATTACAGCCTAGCTATCTTCTTCTGGGCATTAAATCGAATATCTTCCTATTTCATAATTAATAGCAGAAATTACAATTATAGGAGATAGGAAGCTTACCTCTTAGAGTTGGGGTGATGCGCGACTACTTCCTACGAATCCTCCAGTTCCTTCTTGCCCTTTTTTCAGTGACAAGAAAGAAGACAATCCTTAGGGTTTGTAGGTGAAGGAAAGAAGTCGGCTGACCCCTCTACATATTTATTGATAGCAGGGGATCGAAGGGAATGGATAGAGGGGTGGAGTTTTAAACTCAGATTTGGTTTATCTCTTTGATGATTTGGAAGTTCTTTGAATTCGAACTGAGCAGGGGATATCACGTTTGAGATTTTAAGGTGGTCGACATTAGGGATTTCAAATTTGTTAACTTTGTAATAAAGCCCTTAGACAATCAGTCTATTGTAAAGGAAATCTACTTCCTTTATTTGGTTGAATGAAAGACTACCCAAAACTTTAAAAAAAAATCATTTATTACTCTAAGAAATATAGGGAAGTATAAACAAGGATTGGTTCAACGGGTCACAGCTTTCTCGGCCTTGTAAAGTTCAATGGAAGAAGCGGTCTCAATAATACCAGATTCTATATCTCCCAATTGTATTGAGAATATGAGCATAGAATTATTCAATGCAGCTTGTCGTTCTTCATACTCTCGAGCGATGGTTTCATATTCAACATCCACCATCCTATTTATATTCCCTCTGGTCAGGGCTTGGTAGGACTGGATGGGCTCCTCAAGCTCCGCTAAGATCCGCTCTAGGGCACTTGCTCTCTTATTGTCTCCGAAATTGCATATGGAGTCAGTTGGAAACTGCAAAAACTTTAATACGGAATCGTAAGGATAATTCTTATCCAAGGCCAATTGAACGAAAGATCGCAAAATGATGAAGAAGGCATCCATATAAGTACAGATGAGGCTGTTCATCATCGTCGAGATGCCAGACGTTGCTACCTCAGCAAGAACTCCTCCTTCTACAGAGACGGGAGCAATGGCAGCTTGCACAACATTAGTACCCAAAGATTTTGGTTCAGGTGTCTCTGATGAGCTTCCTTTCATAGCATGAGTCCCAATGTCCAAGGGAGCCATGGTAGAACTGAGACTGAAGGCAGTGGAAGCCAGTGGGACTTCGACCATTGTTCCTACATGTTATACTGTAATTCAAAGTAAAAATCATTATATCACATAACATCAGATAAATAAGCAAGGGTAAACAGAGTCAAAAATTTACCTGGGCCAGGTGGCATATAAGGTGTCTCACGAGGTGTAGTATCTCATTCTGTAAGAAGCCTCTCCATTGTAGAAGCGCATACGACCGCTTGGCTACTTCCTGCTTCCGAACCTCTTGACATAAAACGGCTACTTCCAACCCTTGATTCAGTGTTGCCTCCTGGGGTTGCCTCCTCTGCCCTCTTTATTTCAAAAATTTGCTCAATAGGGGTTTGAATCCCCTCACCATCAATATCAGGGTTTTCATCACCCCTAGGATCTTCGAGACCTTTAGCAAGGTCTTCATCACCTTCCTTATCATCATCTGGGCTTTCGTCGCCCACAATATCAACATCAAAGCTCTTATCACCTTGCGGTTCATCGAGGCTCTGATTATCATCATTTGGGCTCTATTCGCCCTCATCTTCAACAGGGTGCTCTTCACCCTTAATAACAATTTGACCGTCCTTGGCCACTAAAATTTGACCCTCTTGGGTCATTACCTGATCATGAATTTCAGCTTAGTCAGGATTTGAGGCAGCATCAATGGGATCTTCCTCGATTGGATCACTACCAAAATTACAGCCATGTAGTGCTTCTATCATCTCTTCGTCTCACGAGAATACATTTGTCGGAACAATGACTTCAGGAGTCGGAGTTGTGGAAGGAACTGGAACTTCTAGAACAATATCCTCTGAAGTTAATGTTTCCTTGGGAACTGTGACCCTTAGAGCATCATCAGTGGTCGGTGGCGATATCAAACCTGCTGAAGCAAACGCCGTCAATGTCCTTGTAGACAAGGGAATGGTGAACCCAATGATTACTGGTTCTGAAACAGTAACCAGAGGAGTGTCTGCTGCAGCAACTGGAGCTGGAGCACTGGTTTGTAGAGGTTCTAGAGATAAAGAAATATCAATACAATGGCCAATGGGTTAACATTTAATAACTCTTATTGGACTGAAAGAGTAAGGGTATCACCTTTTGGAGACAGTAGACCTTGTGGCGGCAATGACGGTTCTGGATGATCAGGAGACTGCCTCGGTGATGACAGAATAGGCAAGACTATAGTTTTCTCCTTCTCAACTCTGGTTGCCAATAATTTCCTCCTCGCTTTGCGCTTAAGCAACAGTAGAGGTGATCCCTCAGTTCCGGAAGGTTCATCCTGCACAATCGGCTCTCTACGGCCTCTTTAATGGAAATTCTACTTTCCTTCTGGATAGGAGATGGGGTTCTTCCCTTGAAGAAAAATATTCCCCCAGAGGAAAGTCCCGCTTCTAGTTGTCGTGTTTGAAGCCACGTCCTTGCCACAGGCTTTCCAATAACGATTGCTTCTTTCTTTTTCTTCCCCTGAACTTTGGGGGAGAATGAAGCTCATCTGGGGAAGATTAGGTAGATGAGTCCTCAGTTTTTTGTTTCTTGCTATTTCCCTTTACTGGAGATTTCTCTTTTCGCTTCTTGAGGGTGACATGCAGTGCACCATGCACTTCATCAGGGAAACCGATGAGCGTAGCTTCTAGAGGCTCGTCAACAGAAACATTCTCTTCAGCCTCTGTAAATTCTAGAGTAGTCTTGGTCATTGCCCGTGAACTTCTGACACTAATGAAGCTATCAAACAACGACAAAACCTCGTAAAAAGTAATGGCTGAGGTATAGAAATTCACGTATATATGCAACATACGCGGGCCTGCTTCAAAGGTAGCATAAGGCATGGTGAACGTAGCTTTAGCGCTCGCACTATAATATCTCCATCCTCTAGCACCGTCGATCAAATATCCGAAAGCTTTCAGGCAGCTGGTTGCATTTCCAATATAATGTGGTCATAGTCGAATTGGCGAGCAAATTGGCTAGACAGATATGGTTCCAAAAAACACTCACACTCGAACCGATACAGTAGGTGAGAAGGTCTGATCATTTTCAACCATATGAAAGCTGCTGGAGGTAGACGAGTAGCCATAGGCTCTAAGTCCATGAGGAAAGGTAAAAATTTCTCATAATCAGGAGGAGGAGCAATGTTGAAGAACCTCCACTCAGAGTCCATGTTCAATGCCTTTCTACAATCAAAAAGGGAATTCATTTTCCATCGAGACGTGGCATAACGGCCGATAAAATCTCCTCTTATAGCAACAAGAGCTGGATCCATCAAAATGGGATGATATAGTAGTAACCAGCCAAGTAAATAAGTATATGGCATTTCAGTACGAGAAAACTCGTCTCGAGTACCGGGCTTCTCTATCATGGTGTTTGTAAATGCACGAAGACCTTCATTTAGCCGGCAAGTCATCGCAGAAAGAATATCCATTTTGTACCCAAATACTAAACGTACAACGGCAAATAGTACGCCTTGATGGATTCGATCGATGACACTGGCTCCGGAAACTACGAACCGTCACAGCCAAAGAGAGAGAAAGCTTGCCAAAGTAGCTTCTTGAGGCATGGTTATACCACCCTGTCTTATATAAGTCTCGATAGAAGTGCCAGCGGCAAAATCATTGTGAGCACCCTGAATTTCGGGTTAAATTTTTTATTTTATTTTATTTTTCCTGATTATTTGGTTTTGATAAATATTTTATTTATTTATCTGTAAGTGTACTCTTTCATGCCATTGATATTTGGAGTATCAGGGATGTTCAATTCTGGAAATCTTCTTCACGAGTTTTGGAGTGGACACGATTACCATCATGATGGTATATGGTGTCCCACCCAAACTTGTTCCCTTGTGCTCTTTCTGCTTCGCTGAACATTGGGTAGGTTTAGACCAATTGATTTTTATTTATTTTTCCACTCTTTTTCTTGATCATTTTCAGCGCGTTACCATGACATTTAAATTGGGAGCGCAAGACCAGTCAGTTTCTTGAAACCAACTCCTCATTGATGATCTACTCGAGACGCTCGTCACCAATAACCTTCGTTTCCCACTCATTCATGTCATTTTGGGCTCCATTTGATTCGCACAACTTTCCCGACGCGTGACCCGATTTTATTTTACGCCACGGCGTCACATTCATTTTCCAACTTGATTTGTGGGTCCCCTATCGACCAAAACCTGTCAGCCCCAACTATGGACATGGCCCACTTTGAGCCTACTATCCGTCTGCCACTTGTGTCCCATTATTTGAAATCCCCATGTGCTACTTATTCGCTCATGATCATCAACACCTAATTTTAATTCTATTTTTGCACAATGTCCAATTTTGACCCAATCCGGCTCCACCGAGTCCAGTCTAGCTCCATGATTTTCTCCATCATGACACCCTCGTATTTTTCTCGCCCAAAAATATAGGGTACCCTCCTGCATATTTTTCTATATTTATTGGAGAATTCTAATTATCTAATTCCCTTTGTAATGATAACTTTCTCTCAAATTAATTCCTAGCCCCTTGAAACCCCTTGTAACCTGTGTTGCTTTAAATAGGACTCTGTGGCTTCAGTGGGACCCTCCTATACTTATCAGCTGTTCAGGTTATCGAGGCGAGTACATTCTCTGATCATTTCATATCCTGCTTAGAATTATTTCCTGCAGTAGATTACTTTACTTGTACTGTCACGTTGGTCACACGGATTGGTACTATATGGATCCTTTCTTGAGATGTTATCCTTAGGGAGCATCGGGTACTCTATGTTCTATACGTTTCACTTTCATAGCGTATCATATGCTTCTTGGTTCTTTGATCACTTACGACATGTACCCTCATGATCGTAGAGTCTTCCTGGAATCTTACACTGTTGGGTATCCCCCAGAATCCCCATTTTTATGGGACTTACACTGTTGGGTTATCCCCAGAATCCCCATTTCTATGGGACTTACACTGTTGGGTTACCCCCAAAATCCCCATTTTTATGGGACTACTATGTATCACCTTCGGGGTCTACCACCCTTCGGGGGCTTACCACCTTCGGGGTCTATCACCTTCGGGGTCTGCTACATAGCATCATATAACATAACCTGGCTGGATCCTTGTGTATTGATCGGGGGTACGGGGGAGTATTACATGTTCATATTGTACTCTGACTCACTAGTCACTGCTAGTTCCCTATGTATAGTAGACATTTCTATTACAGTTCTCTCTCTGTTTTTATACTGCACTTCTTTCAGTAGTTGTATCTTACTTTACTGCATGTTCATATTTTCTAACCTGCTATGAATTGTTGAGATGTACTGTGCTCGCTCCAGTCCTGACTGGACCTGTTGATAAATTTTACAGATAGCCTGGAGGTACCTGCTAGCCTAGAGGAGACACAGTAGGGTTTGTTTAGGTAGTTACTTCTTTTGTCTGGAGTTGTATTTACCTTGTGGATTATTGTATCTTTATTTGAGTTTTGAGATGTACTTCTGGGTTCATGTATCTTAGACACTTAGACTTCTATCTCCTGCATTTATTTTGGATTTCATGTTTTATCTATCCTTATCATGTTCTACCTTAGATGTGATTGAATTTGTATCTGCTATGTCACCCCCATTCGGGGAGTATAAGCTGCTTAGCTTTATATTGTTAGATGTTGTGACCTAGGACAGCGTTCTACCGCCGATACTGCGGCGTAGGCTGGGCGTCGTTACGTTCTCGTGCCCTAACTCTAGGGTGCGGGTCGTGACACATTTTTAGTGGTGGCCCATGCAGGTCGAGACTAAAGTGTAGTGGTAATCGAACTTGAGTACCACTACAGCCTGCACTAGGAATAAGATATATTTTTGAAGATACTCAATCACAGTTAGGAACCCTTGAGAGATTCCTGGGACGACCCTGGAGAATCTTATTTAACTTCGATTTGAAAACTCTTTTCCTTGATTTGATTATCTTTACTTTCTGTTATTGAATTTGATTTTGAGGGATTATTATTGAAATTGAGTTAGTATTTATTGATTTTGATGAAGATTGTTGAATTTGGAATCTTGATGTTAGCTATAGCATCCGAGTTTGTAGTTATGTGATTTGAAGGATTTTTTGTTCATTTTTGAATCTTGATGATTCGTTGATAAATTTGATTTTTTTTAGTATTCGTTGTTGATTTAAATTAAATTTTTGTCAAGATGAAATTATATGGGCTAGGTCATCTAAGTTTTGGAAATCTAATCTTCTACGGTCACATTAGTCAGCATGGTGAGGACATATAGTTGACTTGGATATATTTCTCGGGTGTGGGAATTTAAGGTTTTCGCAGCCAAGCTAGCGGCACCGCGAAAATGTTAAATACCACGATTCTAGACGTATGTGCCTAAGTCGAGGACTCTGTGATTATCGTAGCCTTGCTTACTAGTATGACGAGGATTAGGGTACCATTATTTTGGATAGACGCATATAACCATCAGGTTGTACTTTAAATGTTTTCAAACATGTTTTCTCTACTTTTGTTGCAGTCCTTCAAAAAAAAATAAATTAATTATTATTGATTTGTTTTGTTTTGCTTCTCATTTTGCTTAGGATATAACTTTAGCTATTTTCATAAACCTTTGGGTAACTTCTTCCATGAATTTCTTCTTAATTCAATAAATCAATGATTTTGCTAGACTTTATCTTAAATTTGATATTTTAACTTTGGATTTTAAAATGGTTTCCTCTTTTAAAACGGATAAGTAGAACAGATTTTATTACCATTTCTTTTCCTGCCAATATTTTAGTACTATCATTCCTTGTCTTATACAACTATCCTGATTATATCAATTCCGGCTCGCATCTCTTTCTATCAGCTGTACTTGAACTATTGAATTTGCATATCGTTTTTATCTGAGAAATGTTGAAGAAGTGACGTAAATCATCTAGTATGGAAATAACGTGAATGGTTATCATGGAATGATTTGTAGGAATCAAAATGATGGATGTCAATGTGAAAAATTTGAAATGGAGATGTGGTAGCGGTTTACAAATGAAATCGAGGGATAAATGTTATTAATTTAGAAACAATTGCAAAAATTTTGGTTATGAGTAATTCATGGATGTGCTTCAAAAATATATATATCAGAGGTCAACCTAGTTTTGAGAACTTAGAAAATCTTGGTTATTAATTCTTGGGAACTATTACAAGGCTATGTGAAATTTAGAGATGAAAATGAGAATTTGATTGTTTTCTATGATTATGCGAAGTTGAACCAGATATTGTAAGAGGGTGACTAGAGACAGAGAAAACAAGGATTTTAAGCTATAGGAATTATTTTAGATGATTGGAGAAATTGTAGAATTCAAAAGGAAAATAATTGAAGGTGAACGTTGAGAAAATTATGAAGGTTGATTTATAAACAAGAATAAAATTTTGTGTGACATAGTGGTATTGGAGTTTAGTAAATGCGAGACTTGGCTTAAACAAGTATAAGGATTTTATAAACTGAATTTAGAGGTTTCGGATCTAAATTAAAACGAGATGAAGGAATTTGGAATTTTGGTTAAACGAATAAGTGTTGACTCCTAAATAAGAGGGGTATGTTCGGGGAAAAATATTTTTAGAAGTAGAAAATTTGTCTATGGAGATCATGGTAAAGGTTAGATGACTAAAGGTTATAAAATTTCGATGATAGTTATATAGAGATTGATTTCATATTGGGACTTGTGAGAAAAAAATATGATTTAGCAATGACAGACTTGATGGTATTAGAAAGAGATGATTAACTTGACTCCTTATGAAATCTTCCCTTGTTTTTTTTTTCCCAAAGTGTTTTCAATATCATTGACTTTGATTATCTTTTCTTATCATAATTATATCTTGGTTGTACTTAATTTTGATTTTTCCAATTTGATCAACTTAGATCGTATCGAGAATGAATATTTTTAATATATATTGTGATTGGATTTTTCATGCAAGTGACTTTCATTCTTAACTTTGATTTTGATTTTTTCTGAAACCTTTTAAAGATAATTGGTAGTTACTTTCTTTATTTTTATGATAAGTACCAGTTTTCACATAGGATGGTAGGCTGTCTTACAGTTTTGATGATTTAATATTTCTGTATTTTTCTCGTTTAGCACCCTGGATTTGCTTGTGTGTTTGATACCCTATGACCGTTGGTTAGCATGACTAGTAAACCTAGATGAGACTTCACTGTCACCATTACCATGACCCTGGATATTGTCTTTTATTTGATGGTATGTTTTATTTAAAGTTCTGGGACCTTGATTGTGGGGGTTTGACCTAGAGGGAGTATGGACGTTTTAATTTCGAGGACGAAATTTTTATAAGGTGGGTAGGATGTGAGCACCCTGAATTTTGGGTTAAATTTTTCATTTTATTTTATTTTTCCTGATTATTTGGTTTTGATAAATATTTTATTTATTTATCTGTAAGTGTACTCTTTCATGCCATTGATATTTGGAGTATCAGGGATGTTCAATTCTGGAAATCTTCTTCACGAGTTTTGGAGTGGACACGATTACCTTCATGATGGTATATGGTGTCCCACCCAAACTTGTTCCCTTGTGCTCTTTCTGCTTCGCTGAACATTGGGTCGGTTTAGACCAATTGATTTTTATTTATTTTCCCACTCTTTTTCTTGATCATTTTCAGCGCGTTACCATAACATTTAAATTGGGAGCGCAAGACCAGTCAGTTTCTTGAAACCAACTCCTCATTGATGATCTACTCGAGACGCTCGTCACCAATGACCTTCGTTTCCCACTCATTCATGTCATTTTGGGCTCCATTTGATTCGCACAACTTTCCCGACGCGTGACCCGATTTTATTTTACGCCACGGCGTCACATTCATTTTCCAACTTGATTTGTGGGTCCCCTATCGACCAAAACCTGTCAGCCCCAACTATGGACATGGCCCACTTTGAGCCTACTATCCGTCTGCCACTTGTGTCCCATTATTTGGAATCCCTATGTGCTACTTATTCGCTCATGATCATCAACACCTAATTTTAATTCTATTTTTGCACAATGTCCAATTTTGACCCAATCCGGCTCCACCGAGTCCAGTCTAGCTCCATGATTTTCTCCATCATGACACCCTCGTATTTTTCTCGCCCAAAAATATAGGGTACCCTCCTGCATATTTTTCTATATTTATTGGAGAATTCTAATTATCTAATTCCCTTTGTAATGATAACTTTCTCTCAAATTAATTCCTAGCCCCTTGAAACCCCTTGTAACCTGTGTTGCTTTAAATAGGACTCTGTGGCTTCAGTGGGACCCCCCTATACTTATCAGCTGTTCAGGTTATCGAGGCGAGTACATTCTCTGATCATTTCATATCCTGCTTAGAATTATTTCTTGCAGTAGATTACTTTACTTGTACTGTCACGTTGGTCACACGGATTGGTACTATATGGATCCTTTCTTGAGATGTTATCCTTAGGGAGCATCGGGTACTCTATGTTCTGTGCGTTTCACTTTCATAGCGTATCATATGCTTCTTGGTTCTTTGATCACTTACGACATGTACCCTCATGATCGTAGAGTCTTCCTGGAACCTTACACTGTTGGGTATCCCCCAGAATCCCCATTTTTATGGGACTTACACTGTTGGGTTATCCCCAGAATCCCCATTTCTATGGGACTTACACTGTTGGGTTACTCCCAGAATCCCCATTTTTATGGGACTACTATGTATCACCTTCGGGGTCTACCACCCTTCGGGGGCTTACCACCTTCGGGGTCTATCACCTTCGGGGTCTGCTACATAGCATCATATAACATAACCTGGCTGGATCCTTGTGTATTGATCGGGGGTACGGGGGAGTATTACATGTTCATATTGTACTCTGACTCACTAGTCACTGCTAGTTCCCTATGTATAGTAGATATTTCTATTACAGTTCTCTCTCTGTTTTTATACTGCACTTCTTTCAGTACTTGTATCTTACTTTACTGCATGTTCATATTTTCTAACCTGCTATGAATTGTTGAGATGTACTGTGCTCGCTCCAGTCCTGACTGGACCTGTTGATAAATTTTACAGATAGCCTGGAGGTGCCTGCTAGCCTAGAGGAGCCACAGTAGGGTTTGTTTAGGTAGTTACTTCTTTTGTCTGGAGTTGTATTTACCTTGTGGATTATTGTATCTTTATTTGAGTTTTGAGATGTACTTCTGGGTTCATGTATCTTAGACACTTAGACTTCTATCTCCTGTATTTATTTTGGATTTCATGTTTTATCTATCCTTATCATGTTCTACCTTAGATGTGATTGAATTTGTATCTGCTATGTCACCCCCATTCGGGGAGTATAAGCTGCTTAGCTTTATATTGTTAGATGTTGTGACCTAGGACAACGTTCTACCGCCGACACTGCGGCGTAGGCTGGGCGTCGTTACGTTCTCGTGCCCTAACTCTAGGGTGCGGGTCGTGACAATCATGCCAATCTTCTGTTAGCTCATTGTCAACATGCCTTGACTCTTCTATCAGTCTCGATAGTGCCATTGTTGAGTGGTTCGAAGAAGCGGGGCTCGCAGTCTAAGTGTTCTTGTACCTTACTTTTCGGGATATAGCCCAGGAATAGATACACTAACCATTTGGACGGGTAGCACGTCCCAATCGCCTTGCTCTTATACAAGAGTACAAATCATGAAATGACATAACAACTCTTCAAAGTCTGCCACCATTTGCGGGTTCACTTTAGCTAGAGTCTCTAGTTCTTCTTCAGTTGGCACATATTCTTCGTAGGGATTGTCACCCATTGGCAGATGCGAAATATATTTCATCTCATGAAGGGCAAGGCCTCTCTCTACGAGGAGTCACAAAGGTACCTGCTATTGTTGTACCACTCTACTAAGACTAAAATCATATTAGAATTGGTGTAGATGCCACAAGAAGTGGTCAAGAGGGGTTCATAAAGCTCCAATTTAAGCATCTTGTCTTTAAAGTTATTCAGAGCCCAAACTGAAAGTCGGTTCCAGCGTTTGATGTCTAGATTCATCAAACCCGTCAGCCGCATATTCGGAGCAGGATATGCTTCTCCAGCCATATCAAAGGTGTTCGCAAAGAAGGGTATTCTGACCAGAATCATCAAAGATGAATTCTCGGCCGGCACACAACTTGGTTTCAAGCCTCTCAAATGTGTGCTATGTTTCTCCGATGAACTGAAGAATATGTCCCTCTTTTGGGGCCCTAATTTGTGGCATATCTTTCCAACCCTAGCCTGTTGGAATGGAGTCAGATCCCATGACATTTTTTGAGGGTAGCTGGCATGGGCGTATCGGGATAGAGATCATCATATCTGTGACATACACTAATCTATCTCCACTCTGATAAACTCATTTTATTTCATTTCGACTTAGGCCGAGAGGCTTTTTCAAGAGCTTCTCCAAACAAGAAGGTTGGTTTCTTATGGGGAACTTGATTCATACTTAAGAAGGGTTCACCATTCGTCAGACATAGTAGATTCTTTCCATCTTGGGACTCTAGCAGAGCTCTCCTGGTAACAGAAAGGTTACATTGCGGGAAGGGGACATGAGATAGATCTTCTTGGTATTCTGATACTCGGAAAGCAGAAATCAATATCTCCGCATGAGGGTCTTTCATGAGATCAACTGCAAAAGAAGAAACAAAAGTTAAAATCATAAAAGATTATTCTTACAAAAATTATCGAAGTGATTTTAACTCTGCGCAAATCATAGTCTTCACAACATGACAGTCTCTAAATTGCGCATGCAGTATGATAGTCTCTAAATTGCGCATGCAGTATGATAGTCTCTAAATGGCGCATACAGTACAACAATTTCCTAAATAGCTCATGCAACATAACAGTCTTATAGCTGGTGCATGTATTATGACCGTCTTCTCGTTCTTTGCGCATGAAGTATGACGGTTCTCTAATTGCATGTGCAGCATAGAAATTTTTAAATTTGCGCATGTGTTATGACAGTTATTGTTTTTACACATACAAGATTTTGATACATAGCGCGCAATGCACTTTGTATAAACAAAGGGTGCGCGATATGTTTTAACCAACACTCTGAATGAGGTGGCATTATTTAGAAAATTGTGCAGCGTCAACCAACATTCTGAAAGAGGTAATCGACGCTGGCTTTTAGTTGGTGCTGCCATCAAATGGCACTAAGTGCACTGTTCATCTTCCCCAACGAAGCAATCACCTTCGAGAGCGGAGTTTGCTTCCTCGGCTCTCGTTGATAGTGGCACATACTGTGTTACCCTCAGCGGCAATGCACGTGATGGAGCTCCGGTGACTCCCTTGCTTTTGTCCGCGGTGGATCTCCTTGATGCCATTGCCGATGCTCGGAGAACTTGGAAGAGCGAGAGAGAGAAGATGATGAGAGATTGGGAGAGAAATTTTCAAGTAAAAAGTTTTCTCTCTCTTCTCAATGATATTTATAGCCAAAATCTAAGCGTAACAGCTGCACAAATTGTGCATAAAATTCGGGTCGGTTAAGATTCTGTGGCGTGCCAAATGCGCATGGCCGATTCATATTCAAAGTATTTCAAATTTCAAAATTTTTGAAATTTGAAAACTTTGAAGGAGGTATTGTAGAAGCACAAAATATATCAAACAATGTAAATGTGCCATTAACAAATAGCGCCAGACTGTACTTATCAAATGGTGCACAATGTCAGATGGCGCACTATAACAGATAGCGCCGAACATTACATGGCGCTGGAGGCCACGTAGCCAGCTTCCTTGAGAAGCCAAACGTTTGTCATTATGACTGACAGCACATTTAATGAAGAAGATCTTTTTTAATCCCGAGCACACGGTGCTCGAGAAGGATATGCCAGAATTATCATTATTACATTTTGTCGTTTACTTTACGCCATGTATGGTTGGCACGAAGTAATAAACAGATTCAAGATGCCCAGCACTTTTTCACAAATGGCGCCTAACAACAACATGCGACATTCATCAATTGGCGTCAATTAATCAACTATCATCCAGAAGCAGTTAGATGATGTGGTGCACATGCCACTAATCTCGAAGAACGTGCATGCAATACTGCCCACGACCAAGCGTATCTCTCTCACAGAATACCATGTGTTCCATATAGTTAAGCTAAACGTTCATGCAAATGGGTGATGGTGTGCCAATTGCACTATGCGCCAATCAGTGTAACTATCTGACAGTTATCTCAAAACTCTATAAATAGAGTTCAAAATCACTTCACAAGGCATCACTAATGATCATAATCTTCTGATAAAGTTATTACAGCATGTTCAAGAGCTTTTCTTCTCTGACATCGCATCGTCCAAGGGATAAAGTGAGCGTCTTCTGATCAGATTCCTATAGTTGTACTTCTCCAGAATCAAATTGTACTCTTGTAATTTCTTTCTTAGTTTGTAACATAGTTTTCTCGAAAAACTTTTGTTTTTGCAAATAAGTGTATGGGAATATGTATATGTATTGGTTATGGTATACACACACGTAGTTGTGTGTGTGTATTCACATATAGACATGTGTGTGTGTGTGTGTGTGTGTGTGTGTGTGTGTGTGTGTGTGTGTGTGTGTGTGTGTATGTGTGTGTATATGTGTGTGTTTCATTATATATGTATGTGTGTGTGCCCTATAGATGCACATGTGTATGTGTGTATGTATATTAACATAGGAGAGAGTGTGTGTGATATGAGGGAAACATATGTGTGTGTGTATGAGGGAAACATATGTGTGTGTGTGTGGTAGATGTGTCAATATGGGGCAGTAGGGATAAGGAAGCAGAGTCTGTTATAAGGCAACAGTAGCAGTAGCTACAGCAGTAACAAGGGGGTTCTACCAACATTTCTGCCTTGTACAGTAGCAACATATAGATAAGAGAATATGTGGACAATAGAGGTGGAGTGTGCATGAAGCTTTGACAGAAATTAGGACCACCAGTAGAATTATTTGCTGTTGACTACTATAACAATGTAGTAGGACCACAACAGTGCAACAAGGCATTGGCATAATAGCAGATGTGCAGCAGTTTAAGGACAAGAGAATTTATATGTAAAACTGTAGCAGTAGGCTTAGCTTAGTGCACAACAACAAATAGGAACATTGCAGTAGATAGGAGAGCAACCTATGTGGCAGCAACTTTTGTTGTTACAACAGCAGTTGTAAGGCAGGAATTGTGTTAGATTATATTTGTAACTATATATATATGGCCCATAAGCCCAATCATGTAGACCCTATATATATTGTAATCAGCCCCCATCAATCAGGATAAGGCATTATTATTTCCTACATGGTATCAGAGCCTCCCGAAAAACCCTAGCCGTTATCTCCCGAAAAACTCTAGCCTCTTCCGTGCCGACCGTGGCCGATGTCCGCTCCCACGCCGACCGTGCCGACTGCTCCCCCGCCGACCGTGCCCGTGTCGACCGTGCCGACAGCGCCGACCGATCTGATTAGGCGCCGATCTGCCGTACGTCCACTCACGTACACGTCAGGCTGACCGATCCGATCAGGCGCTGATCCGTCGTACGCCGGCTCCCGTACGGGCCAGCCTCCCGCCGCTCGACATTCGACGTCGACGCTCGCCCCTGATCCGCGCCGATCGTGCCGATCGCGACTTCCTTGATCCGCTTGCCCCTGATCCGCGCCAATCGTGCCGATCACCTTTGATCCGCTCGCGACTTCCCGGCTCCGATTGAGCCGTCCGAGCCGCCCGAGCCGCCCGATCCACCCGATCCGTGCCGATCCGCCCGATCCGTGCCGATTCGCCGAATTCGTCGATTCAGCGGCCGATTCGCCGCCGACCCCGTCTATCAGCGGTCGATTTGTCAGCATTGTACTTTATTTTGTACACCCGACATCCGGCCGCTCGCCGCTCGCCCCTACGTGCCAGATCCGGTGCCTCTGATCACGGCTGGTTCGCCGTGAACACCGTCCAGCAGCGGCCGATTCGTCGCCGACCCCGTCCATCAGCGGCCGATTTGTCGGAGTTGTACTTTATTTTGTACACCCGATATCCATGATAGATGATGACTCTGCTGCGTCCAGCTACTCCATCGCGACTGGCGGTGGCGGTACACACAACCCAAATTATTCTAATCCGAAGGATCCATATTTTCTGAGTTCTCCTGATCAACCAGGAAATATTATTACTCCTATTATTTTTTATGGACCGAACTATGCTGAGTGGTCTCAGTCGATACGTCTCTCCCTGATCTCTAGGCGAAAGATCACTTTTCTGGAAGGTACTGAAATCAAACCTGTTAATGATGCTAGTAAATTACTTGATTGGAGATGTGTACAAGCGCTATTGGTTCAATGGGTTCTTAATACCATTGATCCGTCTCTGAAGAAATCTTTGCCGTACTTTGAGGAGGTATATCCATTATGGAACTTGTTGGAGAAAAGATTTGTTGTTAGCAATGGCACTCGGAAGCAAAAAATTAAGGTAGCTTTGGCTGAGTATAAACAAAGGCTTCGATGTCTGTGAAAACCTACTTTGGAAATTTGTAGTCTTTATGGGATGAACTAGCTGCTTATTTCCCATTGACTATTTGTACCTGTGGGGAACTTGCTGCAAAACTACAGGCTATGAGGGATGAAGACCACTTTCAGGACTTTATGTATGGGTTGAATGCTGAGTTGTATGGTCATACCCGATCTAATCTTCTGGCTCAGGATCCTCAGCCAAGTTTGGATCAGGCATACCAGGCAGTCCGTGAGAAGGAGGATATGCGAAAATCTTAGGTCCAATCCGCTGCGGAGGAAGTGTTGGCGCTGACTATCAAGACTTTACCTCGTCTTTCTACTACTTCGAATAGTAGAACTTCCTATTTCAGGGACAAATCAGGTATGATCTGTACTCATTGCAAGAAAACAGGTCATGATGTTGCAACTTGCTTTGCCAAGATTGGCTATCCAGAGTGGTGGGAGACTCATCCTCGGCGTGAGGGCGGACGTGGTGCTGGTGGTGGCAGAGGCCCGGCACCACAGCGGAGACGTGATGGGGGACACGGTGCTGGTGATGCAGGGTTGTTCATCATGTCGCCGCTGCTAGTCATGGTGTCCCTGCTGGTCTTGTTGGGAGTTCGACAGATATAATGCCTGGAGGGTATCATTCACCGCTCTCAGGTGAACAATGGCAGAAACTGATGAGCTTGCTGGATAACGATAATCCTTCCAACCCTGGTTCTTTAAACTCTGATCGTCTGATGGATAAGAATTCTTCTGTCCCTTGGATATTCGATACTGGGGCTACTCTTCATGCGATAGGTTCTCGTGACTGTTTAGTTGATTGCTTTGAGGGCCCTGTCTGTCCTGTAATTTTGCCTGATGGGAGCACTATTGAGGCTGTTCTGAGAGGCAAAGTATTTTTGACTGCTTTATTGGTGTTGACAGATATTCTTTATGTTTCGATATTAACTTGCAATTTGATCTCTGTCTAACAATTGATTGGTGCCAGAAATTATGATATGTTATTTACTCCTGATTTGTGTTTTGTTCAGGACCGAAGTATGAGGATGGTGATTGAAGCAGGTGAACAACGGGGTGGACTTTACTTCTTGGAGGAGGTTCCAACTTCTTTGGCTTCGGTGATCCTGGCATGCAGAAAGAGTGATTCCGAGGTTTGGCATAGTAGACTGGGGCATCCTTCAGATAAAGTAATGCAGACTTTACCTTTTTTCTCTGGTAGTGGTGTGTTTTCTCATAAGGCTTGTGATATTTGTCATCAAGCTAAACAGACTCGTGATGCTTTTCTGATAGTAGTAGTCGTGCTTTGAGATGCTTTGAACTTATACACTGTGATCTGTGGAGACCATATCGTGTTCCGTCATCTAATGGGGCACGATATTTTTGACTTTGGTGGATGATTTTTCTAGAGCTGTTTGGGTTATTTTATTGAAGGATAAGTGTGTTGTTTATTCTACGTTTCTTAAATTCATTGCTATGGTGAAGCGTCAGTTTGGGGCTGATATACGTCATGTGCGGAGTGACAATGGCACTGAATTTAATTGTTTACGAGATTATTTTTTATCTCAAGGTATATTGTTCCAAACATCCTGTGTTGGGACACCTCAACAGAATGAAAGGGTGGAAAGAAAATATCGACATATTTTAAATGTAGCCAGGGCATTGAGATTTCAGGGTTCTCTTTTCGTAGATTTTTGGGGGGAATGTGTTCTGGGTGCTTGTTATTTGATAAATCGAACCCGTTCTAGTATCTTACATTTTAAGTCTCCTTATGAAGTTTTATATGGTTCGGCTCCTTCGTATGATCATCTACGTATTTTTGGTTGTCTGTGCTATGCGTATGATTTGAAATCCCGACATGATAAATTTGCTAGCAGGAGCAGAAAATGTATCTTTGTTGGGTATCCACTTGATAAAAAGGGATAAAAACTGTATGATTTGGAGACTGGTGAATTTTTTGTGTCTCGTGATGTTACTTTTTATGAAAAAGAATTTACTGGGTGTGGCTCTGCTAGCGAGATGTCTTCTACGACACACCATACATCTGTTGCGGTGTCGGAAGACGATATAGAGGCTTTTGGGATGGTGCTGGCTACGGTTGCTGAGGCCGGAGTGGTTGCTGGTGGCTCGACACCGAGTGACGAGGATGCACAGGTAGATGCAGAAGTATTAACAGAAGAGTCCGCTGGGGGTAATGCGGATACTACTGCTGAGATAAGGGATATAGTGTTGCCAGAGGTGCCCGATAAGGTAGTATTGGGAAGAGGAATGAGAAAAAAATCACAGCCAGTGCGATTACAGGATTTTGTGACGAATGTTGTTCGAAGTAAAAGTCCTCCCCTTCACCACAGTTCATCTATTCCCGTCACTTCCTCAGGTACTTCGTATCCTCTAAAATAATTTCTAAGTTATGACATATTTACTGCTGGACACAGAGATTTTCTTGCAGCTATCACTGCAGGTGTTGAGCCTACTTCATATCGCCAGGCCTCGCGAGATTCAGGCTGGCGCGCGGCTATGCAAGCTGAAATATAGGCTCTGGAAGATAATAGGACATGGAGTCTTGTCGATTTGCCTCCTGGGAAGAAAGCATTGGGAAGTAGATGGGTGTACAAAATAAAGTACAAATTCGACGGCAGTGTTGAGCGCTTAAAGGCACGGCTGGTTGTGTTCGGTAATCATCAGGTTGAGGGGATCGACTATTCAGAGACATTTGTCCCGGTAGCTAAGATGCCTACAGTTCGGGCATTCTTGGCTGTTGCAGCTGTGAGAGGCTGGACTTTGCACCAGATGGATGTGCACAATGCTTTTCTTCATGGAGATCTGACAGAAAAAGTGTATATGAAGTTGCCGCCAGGTTTTTCGCATAGTGAACTCAATAAAGTGTGTCGCCTGCGTAAGTCTCTATATGGATTGAAACAGGCACCACGCTATTGGTTTGCTAAGCTTGCTGCTTCTCTGATATCCTATGGATTTATTCAATCTCATTCCGATTATTCCTTTTTCTCTCTTTTTAAAGGAAAGGTAGAGTTGCATGTTTTGATCTATATGGATGATATGATTGTGTCTGGTAATGACACAGGTGCTTTAGATGCTTTCGAAAAGTACCTTAGTTCTTGTTTTCACATGAAGGACCTTGGTGTATTGAAGTACTTTCTTGGCATAGAGGTGGCTCGGAGTGCAGAAGGAATTTCCTTGTGTCAAAGAAAGTATGCTTTGGATATCATTTTAGAATGCGGTTTGATGGGGTCTCGACCTGCTGGCTTTCCCTTGGAGCCCAATCACAAGCTGGCAGAATCGACTAGTCCAAAGATGACGGATGCAGAGACTTATCGGAGGCTGGTTGGGAGGTTGATTTATCTATCGTTTACTCGTCCTGACTTAGCCTATGTTGTGCATATCTTGTCTCAATTCTTACAGGAGCCTCGACAAGATCATTGGCATGCTGCTTTGGGAGTTGTCAGATATCTCAAACATGTACCGGGACAGGATATTCTTTTGAAGGCTGATTGTGATCTCCGTCTTTCTGGTTGGTGTGATTTCGACTGGGCCAGTTGTCCCTTGACTCGCCGCTCTGTTATAGGCTGGTTGGTGTTTCTGGGGGGGTCTCCTATTTCTTGGAAGACCAAGCAATCAACTGTTTCCCGATCTTCCGCTGAGGCTGAATACCGATCTCTTGTTGCGCTTGTTTGTGAGTTGAAATGGTTGAAGGATTTATTGGTGTATTTGGGTGTTCGCCAGGAGTCTACTATGTCGGTGTATTGTGACAGTCAGTCAGCCCTGCACCTGGCTCAGAATCCGGTATTTCATGAGCACAGTAAGCATATTGAGGTGGATTTGCATTTTGTTCGCGATGCTATTCGAGATGGCACCATAATAGTCTCGCATGTTCCTACTTCTTCTCAACTGGCTGACATCTTCACCAAGCCCCTTGGAAGGCATGTGTTTGATTCTTACTTCCCAAGTTGGGCATTTGTGACTTACATGCTCCAACATGAGGAGGGTGTTAGATTATATTTGTAACTATGTAAATATGGCCCATAAGCCCAATCATGTAGACCCTATATATATTATAATCAGCCTCCATCAATCAGGACAAGGCATTATTATTTCCTACAAATTGGAAAAAAAAGGAGTATCAGTTAGATAAGGAGGGTGTATGGGTGTATCTCACCGATGGAGGGGGATGATAAGTGTGTATCTCTGGAGAGGGAGTGTTCTGTTCTAATCAAAGGGCTGTCATGGTGTGTGTGTGTGTGTGTCTATGGGTACATGTGAGCATGTACACATCTGAGAGTGTCCCAATGGTTTGGAAAGGGCTCAATTCCCTTTCTGTGTATGGGATATAAACTTGGTGAATCCTGAATCTGTGTGTATAGGATATGTGTAGGTAAGTGTGACAAAAATTTTGAGCGTAGGTAATAGATAAGGATAGGTGGAATAGGTAATGTGTTAAGGTTAACACATAGACATGGGTAATAGGTAGAACACATAGGTATTGGGAAATACCTATGTGATGTGGGATATTGTAACTACCAATTTTCCAGAAGAGAGGTATTTTTGACTTTTTCTATTTTGTGTTACTATTTTGAATTCAAAGTATATTTTTAATAATCGATTAATATTACAAAACTAGAATTTATATTTTTTGGATTAATTAATTAAAATAGTGTATATGTGATATTTATTGTATATGATTATTAGATAGCCTTTAGTTAGAATAGTGGTTAGTGATCCTAGAGGACCTAAACCGACTTGATATGACCATCTAATTAAATGATTAGGACTAGCCTAATTGAACTTTGGTTAGTCTCTAGCTAGACTAGCAATATTAATTAGGAAGTTTGACTAAACACCTAATTAGGAGAAAAGGCCTTTTTCTAATCTTTACGACTAAAGAGGAGGGCTTAGTGGACTTTTCCCATTGCCAAAAATCCTAAACTAAATTCCCTATGGCAGCCCACTTTCCTTATAAAGCATAACTTTATCATCTTCCTCCCTTTTTTATTCCAAATCCTAACCCTAATTAGAAGCTTCTTCCCCAATTGTTTCTACCACCAAATTTTTTCCAAATTGACCCAAATTGGTCTCATTCTCTTCCCCTTGGAGAGGAGAAGGCTCTAGAAACTAGCTTGGAGGGAATGGAGCACTTGGAGCTTGAAAGGATTCTAGATCTAAGGAATTTTGCATGGAGAATCTATCTCCCAATTGGTATGAGCATGCTAACCCTCTATTTTCTATTAAATTAGTATAGAGGCATTCATTAGGGACCCCTATGAATTAGGGTTGCCATTAGAGAGGAGTTTAGGCTCTCCTCTTCCTATTTGAGAGATTTTTTCCTTTGTTTTTGGCTCAAATTAGGGAAATTCGAGAATATAGTTTTAGGGTTTGTAAATTTGTTTCATTAGGTCATGCTAGTGATTTAGAACATGTGGGTAAACTTTAGGTCAAGTTTGAATCCATTTGGAGTACGTATCATGGACGTGTCTGATACGCACGTCAAGTGTTTGACAAAATAATCCAAAGATCACCAACGCTCTAAATTTCAGTTTAAATCTTGTGTTAGGCTTGTCTTGATATGAGCTATCATTGTAGGATTGTCTAGTGGCTTAAGTAAGTGTTGATACATTGTATATATTGATTTAGGGGTTTGTGATATAGTGTGGACTGTGTGTGTGTGTGTGTGGACTGTTATTTATTTGGACTGGAATTGCACTTGTTCAGTTCAGTGCATGGTCTGTCCCCTGTTGCTCATGCTTCAGTCCAATATCCTTGAATTCAGTCCTTATTGTGAATCCCATTGGTTCAATCAAGGACAGTAGCTCAAGTTAGCATTGACATTTCAATCCCTTGTTCTGTCTCTGATGTTCAGTCTTGGTGAATGTTCAGATATTATAATGCATCAGTCCATTAATAATGTTATCTGTTCTGTCCCAAATTCCTTTAAATGTTTAGTTCTATTACAGTTACTAGTCACATATTCATCCATCTTTGTCAAATGCTTAGTTGTAGGCTTACCTTAGAATCATTCCTAAATATTAGTTCAGTCCCAGTTATCTTCACCAGTCCATTTCTATCTTAATGTATCAGCTCTCCAAAATACTCTTGTTCAGTCTTCATGTATGGTTCAGTCCTTGATATCATTGATCAGTCCACTTTGTATTCAAATGTTTCAGTCATAGGCAAGTAGGTATCAGTTAGTCCTTTGATATGAAGAACCTGTCCTGCATTCCTATGTTTAGTCCATTTGATATTCTTCCATGTATCAGTTATGTTGTACAGTCCCCTATATTAACAATGGTTGGATGTATGCATATCCCCATTTCCCTATCAAGTTCAGTCCCTACTCTTTGTTCAACCCACATCCCTTTTATAATTCAGTCCCAATTTGAGTGTGTTAGTCCATTTGTCCTATTTCCTAACTTGACAAGTCCCTACTTACTATTTGTTTCAGTTTCCAATTATCTTATATGTTCGGTCCTATGATTTTGTTGTAGTGCAGTCTCTAATTGACTATAATTATTCAGTCCATTAGTAATTGTCAGTCCCTACTGATACTTGTATCAGTTAGAAGTTTAGTTCAGTCCCTATTGTCATGATGTTTCAGCCCTTGAGTAGTGCCCCTTAGTATCAATTAAGGATAGGGAGATGAAAAAGGGCTCGGGTTAGTGCACTTGATTTCATCCCTTGTTTTGGGTATTAGTTAGTATCAAGGTTATATATGTATCAGTTAAAATTTTTATTTAATTTAATGCCTTTAGTATCAATCTCTCTTGCTTGAATATCGATTGGGGGTTATGATACTTTTTTCCTTTGTGTCAGGTTTGTAGGATCCTGTTCATTCCTTTTATTTTATTATTCAGAAAATTCATGTATGTCAAGTCCCTGTTTAGAGTTCATTAGGTTCTGTCCTGCATTCTCTTATGAGCAAATCCTTGTATCTAAGTAATAATCAGTCCCCGTCCCTTTAGCTCAGTTAATCCATAATTTATTTTGTTCAGTCCTCATATCTTGATCAGTTCTAGATGCATATACTCTGTCCTAATATATCCATGTTCAGTAGCTTAATGATCCAGTCCCTATTTTCTATTGTTCAGTCCCATGCTTCATAAGCGTAGCAGTAATTGGTATATAGATAGGGGTTGTGCCCGTGCTTGGGAGTGGCAGCTTTGGCCATTAGAATTGGAAGAGCAGCAGATGCTGCCTTCTTTGAACAGAGCAATGGCAGCAAGGCACTTGGCCTGTGCACTGAAAGTCAGTGTGGTTTGGCAGTAGGCCATAGGCCTGTACAAGGGGTAAGTATAATATGTTACATTTGGGTAGGTTAGGCAGGCCATGATTGGCCAGAGCGTGTGTGGCTATAGGTAAGTATGATATGTTAGAGAGGTAAGGGTAAGTCAGTAGGTATGTGAAAATAGTTAGAGAGTGTTTGTGTTAGTGCCAGTGTATAGGGGTCTAAGGTTAGACAGTATAGGGAAGAGGGGGTCCCAGGTTTGAGGGTTCAAGTTGAGAAGAATGGAGGAACGAGGTAATATAGGAAATGAAGAGACAAGTTTGAAGGCCTGTGTAGGCCTGTAGGCTGGGGGAAAAAACATAGGTCAGCAGTTAGGTCTTCCCATAGAACAGTGCCACTATTTGGGTATTAGCACCAGTAGCAATATACTCTAGAGGGTCCATTAGTAGTTAGCTAAAGATTAGGAGGCTTATTAGCTACTGTCATGAAGGAGAAAAAAACTAAAATTTGATATTGTTTTGTGAGTAAGTAGTGAAGGGAAGGAAGAGCAGTAGAAGATGGTATCAGTAATTGGAGGAGGGGCTAGCATGTGCAACAAACATGGTTGGAGTAGAGTCAGATATCAATTAGTGTATAGGGACTAGGCAGAGTGCAAGGGTAATGTGCAATGAAATTTCATATTAGTATTATATGCCTCATAGGGTTCCTACAACCTATGTGTCGTAGAGAATGGTTGAGAGATGTTGTGTGATGTGAGGGTATATAGTGTGGTCTAAAATGTTTGTAGGTTGTTGCACTCACTCATTCAAATGGAGTGCATATTAGTGAAGGAGGGGGAAGGCATTAGAGCCTATGTGAATAGACAGTTGAGTGGTAGTGTGAGTGCACCATGTATGCCCAGTTGGAGCAGACATGAATGTGTGTATCATAAAAAAGTGGTTGAGCCTAGAGTGTAGATATCTTACATATATGTTAGGATATGGATACATAGAATATACATGGACATGCTTCCATATATGGGAATGTTAGGTAAGGGAATATGGGTAAGGTATTGGGCATTGACAGGTGTGTCTAGGTAATGATTTTGGGATAGGTATTTAGTATCTAAGTAAGAGATGTAAGGATATGCGTAGCCTATTGGATAGGAAAATTAAGTTTACCTATGAGTTTAAGGTAATAGGATTATATATATATATATATAAATATATATATATATATATATATATATATATATATATATATATATATATATATATAAATGACTCAATTGACCAAGATTGACTAATTGGCCCTGAAAGTCAACTTATAAGTCTAACTAACCTAGTTTGACTAACTTTGACCTAGATTGTCTAGTGTCGACTTAGATTGACTTCCATGACCTAAAAAAGGCCAGAAGCATATAATTAATACATTTAAATACATTGTTTACTCTAGAACACCAAATAACCATGTGTATCTCATATATAGGTCTGTGTGACACCACTGTGGGCATTGATCCATATTTATTACTTAGGGCTGCAGACGAGTACATTATCTGATAGTTTTTATTTATCTTATGATTATGATTCAGCTTCTAATATAGTATTATTTGATTCTCTATTATGGCACAGATTGGTAATTCTGAATTCATTCACTTGTGACACATATATTATTCTGTCTAGCCCCTACTTCTGGAACCACTCACTAGAACCACCTACTGGAAATACCTACTGGCACCACTTACTTTCTGGCTGGACTTGTACTTGATTTATGTGTCGGGATAAGGATTCACGTGTACTAGTCGAGACAGAAAAATTGTAAACCTCTAAATTTTACTACAATTTTAAATTTTTATTTATTTCGGTATGGATTTTTTTCGTTTTGGTATTAGTACGTCAAATGCGAATACGGATATGATTTGATTTTTTTTTTGATAAAAAGTTTTATTATAGGTTGGCAACTAAAGTTATAAAAGTATTTTTCGGTAAATATTTTGTATATAAATATTTTCCCCCAAAAGTTAGTCAAATGTTTTATTTAATTTTATTATTATAAAAAGGTTTTTTATACAAGTATAGAAAATAATCGATGTTTATCTTTATAAATATTATGTACTACTAGTATGTAAATGTACTATTACGTGCGAGTACATGAAATTTGATTCATGTAGATAATTTAAATTTTCAAAATTTATTTTATTATTTATCTTAATTTTCCTAAAAAGTTATTTTTGAAGTATTTATCATAATTTTCAAAATTACTATTAATTATTATACAAAAGGTAATTCCAAGTATTTCCTATTAATATTTAAAAATATTTATTATGATTCTCGAAATTAATGATTATTATTATTTATATTATTTTGAAATTTTATTTAATGTTTAATTGGTTAGGATAATCTAAATTAAGATTAGATTTATTGAATGTACTGGACTTATAGATATGATATATCTATATATAGATTCGGATTTGGATTTGATTTGGATTGATAGGTTTTAAATTGATTTAAATTAATAGTGAATTATCAAAGGGAGTTTTAAATGATTCCTATTCCTTATCAAACTGGGATCTCTCCACCCTATAAATAAGTGAGCTTGCCATTGTTCTCATCCCATAAATTTCTCCATCACCACAAACACAGTTCGTACATCGTATCCATGTCCGTGTCCCCGTCCCATCCACTAAAAAATTTCTAATACATATACAATAGTCGCCGTGTCCGACAATCTCGGACACCAACATAACCGCCACCCCCGATTCTCAGTCGTTCCTCCTGTCCCATCCCTCATTTCCGTCGGCCGAAACCAAACACCCCCGTGCACCACGCTTCCTTGCCATGATAGTGGCAAACCACTACTGCCACAACCACCTGTCGTCCTGGCCATTACCGCCTTCACAACTGCCCATGTCCCCGTACGCTACCACTCTACCGAGACACCACCTCCGTCTCCTCCGCCCACACAACTAGAAACCTCAGTTAATCCCAACCAACTCATGTGGCCATTTGTCGCCACCCATCCCGGTCCGGTGCCACTGCGTCCGGCGCCACCACGCCTCCAAACGCTTGCCCAATCCATCTCCCCAACGCCTACACCCCCGTCTCCGTCGTACTCTCGCCGCAACCACTACCACAATCCCTGGAACATACCACCATCACCACCAAATCATCACCATCGCCCAAATCCCGGCCAGCACAGTCATCACCACCACCACCAAAATCTACAGCCTCATCACCATCTTCACTCCAAGAAAATAAAAGGAATAGGAGATCCCTTACCTTCGCTGTCGACCGCAGCCATCTTCCGCTGCACCCCGACTCCGGCGACTTCCCGTGCTAACGCGCCTTCCTTCGTCCCGCTGCAGCTCCCCCCGACGAAGTCCTTCTCTCCCACCATCGTGTGCGTCTCCCCACCGTACAGAAACCCCATTGCCATACCTAGGCCGGAGCGCCGGTGAACGCGCTCCGACAGCCACCTGCGCCCATCCGTGTTGTCTCCCTGACGTCGCCAACCGAGCCTCTGGAGCTGTCACCTCCGTGCACCGCATCGAAGCCGCCTGTGTCCGGATCAACTCTCACCTTCTCTCTCCGCCTCACTTTCTCTCCATGCTCTCGTTCCCTCCTCTCCTTTGTTCCCTGGTATTTTTGCTTTGTTTGGTCTTCTCTCTCTCAAAGGCCCTCACATATTTACTTTTGAGAAAAGAAGAAAGCAAATGTTTGTGTTACATTTTTTCTTTTCCTTGTTTTGATGTTTCAATACTTCCATTTTTTATCATTGTTATTATTATTATTATTATTATTATTATTATTATTATTATTATTATTTTAAATTACTGTTATTAGTCTTATTGTTACTGGTACAATTAGTATGCATATACAGCTATTTTTTTGTATATTAAATTATTTGTGTGTTATTATACTAGGTATAAATTATGAGAAGCTTTATTTTTATCATCATGTTTTCTTTTAGGATTACAATCATTTTTATTATTACTAGTAGTAGATTACTAAGATATTTGCCATGATAATTATACAAATACTTTCTAAAAGGTATATCATGAGTTTTGCCTACATCGGTTTCAAATTAAGTCCAGCCTATATTATTATTATTATTATTATTATTATTATTATTATTATTATTATTATTATTATTTTGTGATATTTGATCTAAAAAATTATCGTAGTATTTTATCTAAATTTTAGTTGACTAAAATAATTTTCTAATATTTTCCAAATGTTTTATCTAGATATTTTCGCTAATAAATATAGTTTTCCTACCTAGAAATGCTATTATTACCAACTTAGAAATTTTGCCTAAAATGATTTTGATTTTTAGCGTTTGCCTAAAAACATATTTGATTAATAAAATATATTTTCAAGTATTATAAAATATTTTCTAAAAACATAAATTACTTATCCAAATTTTCTTTGACTATCCCTAAGCCATTATTCCCATTCCCTCGTCAAGTCTAGACTACCTTATGTCGACCCTAACTGATTCGACCTTTCTGGACCCGATGGAATAGTCCGTGCCACCATCGGAGGCCGTCTTTCTATCTGTAACACAGAAGTCCTATTTAGTTCCACATTGATCATCATAGTATACCAGGCATCACACCAGGCAAGATACCTTGCCATTTATTGTCTATTTATTTTATCTAATATTTTATGCATTTACTTATTATTTACTTTCTAAAAAATAAACTGTAATACATGGCATAATTAGATAGAATTTTACTGTTCAGTTCTATTTTCTGCTATGTACTATTTTCATACACATTGAAATTAAATTTAAGGGACCACCCTTTGTGTGTTGCATTCATAGGCCTTGACACATTTGTACCACGGAGTTACGAATCACATATAGAACTCGGACATGCGTGACTAGCTGGCCACCAGTACGTATAAGCCATGTGATAGGATTAACCGCTAATAGTATTGCATGATTAGTTTGACTTAGCGGTTAATAGGAGGTATGTGTTTTGTGGATACAATATAGTAGGCATTGGACGGGGAGGACAGTACCTTAGCGTATGGGCTACTATACACTTTACCTTTTGTAATCCGTGAGCTCCGCCGGAGATGCGGGTGAGATTACCCTTGGATACTGACGGCCACTGATGTTATGCGAAACGTTATGCTCTTATTTACTAGGCCTTTGGCACCCTAAGGGGAACCATGCCGATCCCATTTTAGCCAGAGAGGCCATGCGTAGGAGGTTTGTTCTTAAAACTGCATTCACTTAGAATGGTTAGGCTACCTTATCCGTTAGGTATGAGTACTTTTGGTTTGGGTACTTATATCTGACCGTGGCTTAGAATAGTAACTTGTTGTGGACTAATTTGTACATCTTGTCCTTGTTTGGTTGTAAGTGTGGGTCACTACTTCGATGAGAAGGTGCTGAACCTTGTTGGGGTCCGGATACCATATTGGATGCATGGCATGGAAAGATACTTCATCACGGATTAGGGTGCCATCTCCTGTCCTTATTTGGTTGGGGTGATGGTACGCTAATTCAAAGATGGATATTGGACCATGTTATACTCTGATTTGACTTATTATTGGGTAGTGTATATTCAGTTTTATGACATGATATTATGTGTCTTGTTACGTCCCTCTGAGGACTTGGTGATCTCTTCAGGTGTGTGCTATTATCTTTCGCATGTATTCTAGACAAGGCCGTGATCTTCTCCATTCCTTTGTAGATGAAGTGCTCTTGGATCGTTATTCACTTCGCTTGACGTTTTCTCTCATTTGTATTTATTTCTTTTATTTAAATAGTTGGTAGTGGATTTGTCTCCGTCCAACATCTTGTACAAAGACAATATTCATAATGATATCATGATATATTTTATTCTTTATTTTTATGGATGTGATTAGTTGTCGTAGTTATACTACATTTTACAGATTACATATATTTATTATACGGCTGGCATGTCTGCGTTCTTAGTCCTACGTATTTTGGGACTAGGCGATATTTTTTGGTGGCCCATGCAGGTCTAGATAAATTGTTTGGTTACTTTATCGTACCAAGCAAGCCTGTGTATAAGATTAAAGTTTAGGATCTCATTCACATACTTGACCTCCTTCCTCAATTTTTTAAGCTCCTGCTTGACTTCTTGATTTGCAACTTGCTTGATTTCTTTCTATCGTAATTCTTATCCTCCTTTCGTGCTTGATAGTGGTTAGGAAGGTAACCCATACTAGGTAGACATGACCCATTGTCCCATCACACTACTAGTTTAACTCTTGTAAGTTGGATAGAATACCTCACGACCTAACAATTCCTTTGTCCTTGTGACCCATATTAATAAGTTTACTTAGATTCTAGAATTTGGAGGACCCTAACTCATCTAGCCAACCAAGCCATAGACAAGGAAACACTAGGACGACATGATAGGTCTAAACTTTGGAGGAGACATAGATTTCAAGGATCTTGTACTAATTAATTTATTTTATCATTATTCCCCTACTTATATTATGACTATCTTATGCTGCTAATTTAGCCTAAGTTTTGTAAACTTATTTCTTTATCGAGCTTGATCATGACATTTTTTATTCGGTGTGCACCCACTAACATATTGTCTAATCAGAATCGGTGCATGATGGTCAGATCAACATAGTGCATTTTGGTTCACTTTTTATATACTGTTCTACGTGGATGGAGACATAGTTAAACTTGGTCTCTAGAATCTCATCCGCGATTGCCTTGGCAATTATTTTTGAAAAATTTCAATCGTCTTTGAACCCTTTATTCGTATTCGATAATATCTTCTTCGAATTTTTTATTATTTTTGTCTTTCGCTAATTTTAGAAAGATAGACGCTCGTTCTTGATATCCCCTTAGTTGCCCCACCATCTATTGCCAAGATAGTTAGCCACTGACCAACCAATTTGACTATACCCCGTCTTGAGTTACTCATCCTTTTTCCTCGGCCCTAGATTCATTATCATGACCTTCTAATCATTCTTGAAAGTTGAGAATGATTCAAATCATTTTCTTAACCATACCCTAAACCTAGACGATATTCTCTCAAAGAACCATATCTTCCAAGTCCCTAAATTATTCTTTTTAATCTAATCGATTCCTTACTATTCTCTAATTCGTGTTATCATGATTTTATTGCCTTAACTAGCGACCCTCGTTCAATTCCATATCTGTGAATTATTTTCATATTTATCTAAATCACGACTTTCTAATTGCATGTTTGTGTTGGACGTCATTTCTTTGCCTCACCCAATAATTTGATCATATTTCCTTATCAATAAACTCTTGTACCTTCTCAACCTTATATATCCTAGTTACTTCTTAATTTCGAGGACAAAATTCTTGTAAGTTGGGTAGGATGTAAACTCCTTAAATTTTTACTACAATTTTAAATTTTTATTTATTTCAGTATGGATTTTTTTTCGTTTTGGTATTAGTACGTCGAATGCTAATACAGATATGATTTGATGTTTTTTTGGATAAAAAGTTTTACCTTTTTCGGTAAATATTTTGTATATAAATATTTTTCCGCCAAAAGTTAGTCAAATTTTATTTAATTTTATTATTATAAAAAGGTTTTTTATACAAGTATAGAAAATAACCGATGTTTATCTTTATAAATATTATGTACAACTAGTATGTAAATGTATTATTACGTGCGAGTACATGAAATTTGATTCATGTAGATATTAGGGGTGAGCGTCGGTATATTTGGTCGGTATTTGGTCAAATTTTTTGGTATTTTTTAAATCGGTATTTAAAATATCAATACCAATACCGCACCATTTAGAATCGGTTGTTTCGGTTTCGGTTAAATCGATATTCGGTCGATTTTTGTTCGGTATCGGTATTTTGCCAATTAACATTTGGTCAATCAACACACTTAATATTGTAGAACCTCTTAACCTATAATTTTTTTTGAAGCATTAAATTTCAAAGTCAAGCCTCTACCAACCAAACTACTCACCAAAATTATTAGAACAATATGTAACAAGTTGCAAACACCTAAAAATGAGCTTAAAAGATCAAATGTTGTCACTAAGTTTAATCTTTATTATAAGTTTAAGTAACCAAAATTTACTTCAAAATTCTACGAGAACACAAAACCATAAGCTCAAAAACTCAATTCTCAGCATTCTTGACATAACTTCAAGTCCATTAAAATCCATTCTAAGTTCTAAGAAACTGATTAAAACAAAGATATAAAAAAAATAGTATAAAATTAATCACGAACAATATTCTAAAAAAAAGTTATATATATATATATATATATATATATATATATATATATATATATATATATATATATATGTGTGTGTGTGTGATCGATTCGGTTCAGTATTTTCGGTATGGTATTACATTCAAACCGTTACCACTACTATTATACTATATTTTAGTCGGTTCGGTAATTCGGTACATATTTTCGGTTCGATTTTTCGGTATATTTTCAATCGGTATTCGGTCGATTTTTCAGTATCGGTCGGTATTTGCTCACCTATATCAGATAATTTAAATTTTCAAAATTTATTTTATTATTTATCTTAATTTTCCTAAAAAGTTATTTTTGAAGTATTTATCATAATTTTTGAAATATTATTAATTATTATACAAATGGTAATTCCAAGTATTTCCTATTAATATTGAAAAATATTTATTACGATTTTTGAAATTAATGATTATTATTATTTATTATTATTTTGAAAAAAAGTTAATGTTTAATTGGTTAGGATAATATAAATTAAGATTAGATTTATTGAATGTATTTGACTTATAGATATGATATAACTAGATATAGCTTCGGATTTGGATTTGATTTGGATTGATAGATTTCAAATTGATTTAAATTAATAGTGAATTTCAAAGGGAGTTTAAATGATCCCTATTCCTTATAAAATTGGGATCTCTCCACCCTATAAATAAGGGAGCTTGCCATTGTTCTCATCCCACATATTTCTCCATCACCACAAACACAGTTCGTGCATCGTGTCCATGTTCATGTCCCCGTCCCATCCACTAAAAAATTTCTAATACATATACAATAGTCCCCGTGTCCGACAATCTCGAACACCACCATAACCGCCACCCCCAATTCTCTGCCGTTCCTCCTGTCCCATCCCTCCATTCCGTCGGCCGAACCCAACAGCTCCCGTGCACCACGCTTCCTTGCCGTGATAGTAGCAAACCACTGCTGCCACAACCACCTGCCGTCCCGACCATTGCCGCCATCACAACTGCCCCTGTCCCCGTACGCTGCCACTCTACTGAGAAACCACCTCCGTCTCCTCCGCCCACACAACCAGAAACCTCAGTTTATCCCAACCAACCCCACGCGGCCATTGTCACCACCCATCCCGGTCCGACGCTACCGCATCCGGCGCCACCACGTCTCCAAATACCTGCACCAATCCATCCCCCAACGCCTACGCCCCCGTCTCCGCCGTACTCTCGCCGCGACCACCACCAAAATCCCTGGAACAGACCACCATCACCACCAAATCATCACCATCGCCCAAATCCTAGCCAACACAGTCATCACCACCACCACCAAAATCTACAGCCCCATCGCCATCATCACTCCAAGAAAACAAAAGGAATACGAGATCCCCTTACCTTCGTCGTCGACCGCGACCATCTTCCGCTGCACCCTGACTCCGGCGACTTCCCGCGCCACCACACCTTCCTCCGTCCCACTGCAGCTCCCCCAGCGAAGTCCTCCTCTCCCACCACCACGTGCGTCCCCGACCGTGCGAAAACCCCACCGCCATACCCAGGCCGGAGCGCCAGTGAACGCGCTCCGACAGCCATCTGCGCCCATCTGTGTGGTCTTCCTGACGTCGCCAATCGAGCCTCTGGAGCTGCCGCCTCCGTGCACCGTACCGAAGCCGTCTGCATCCGTATCAACTCTCACCTTCTCTCTCTGGCTCACTTTCTCTCCCGTTATCTCCATGCTCTCGTTCCCTCCTCTCCTCTGTTCCCTGGTATTTTTGCTTTGTTTTGGTCTTCTCTTTCAAAGACCCTCTCACATTCGCTTTTGAGAAAAGAAGAAAGCAAATGTTTGTGTTACTTTTTTTTTTTTCCTTGTTTGCTGTTTCAGTACTTCCATTTTATTATTATTATTATTATTATTATTATTATTATTATTATTATTATTATTATATTATCATTTTAAATTACTGTTATTAGTCTTATTATTACTGGTATAATCATTATGCATATACAACTATAGATTTTTTTTGGACTAGGTATAAATTATGAGAAGCCTTATTTTTATCATCATGTTTTCTTTTAGGATTACTATCATTTTATTATAACCAGTAGCAGATTACTAAGATATTTGCCATGATAATTATATAAATATTTTCTAAAAAGTAGATCATGAGTTTTGCCTACATCGGTTTCAAATTAAGTCCAGCCTAATATTATTATTATTATTTTGTGATATTTGATCTAAAAAATTATCGTAGAATTTTATCTAAATTTTAGTTGACTAAAATGATTTTTTAATATTTTCCAAATGTTTTATCTAAATATTTTCGCTAATAAAATATAGTTTTCCTACCTAGAAATGTTATTATTACCGACTTAGAAATTTTGCCTAAAATGATTTTGATTTTTAGTGTTTGCCTAAAAACATATTTTGATTAATAAAATATATTTTCAAGTATTATAAAATATTTTCTAAAAAACATATATTACTTATCCAAATTTTTTTTGACTATCCTCCTAAGCCATTATTCCCATTCCCTCGTCAAGTCTAGACTACCTTATGTCGACCCTAACTGATTCGTCCTTTCTGGACCCGATGGAACAGTCCGTACCACCATCGGAGGTCGTCTTTCTAGTTGTAACACAGAAGCCTTATTTAGTGCCACATTGATCATCGCAGTACACTCGGCAAGATACCTTGCCATTTTCTGTTTTATTTTAGCTCATATTTCATGCATTTACTTATTATTTACTTTCTACAAAATAAATTGTGATACATGGCATAATTAGATAGAATTTTACTGATCAGTTCTATTTTCTGCTATGTACTATTTTTATACACATTTAACTTAGATTTAAGGGACCACCCTTTGTGTTGCATTCATAGGCCTTGACACATTTGTACCACGGAGTTGCGAGTCGCATATAGAACTCGAACATGCATGACTGGCTAACCACCAGTACGTATAAGTCATGCGATAGTATTAACTGCTAAAGTATTGCATGATTAGTTTAACTTAGCGGTTAATAGAGGGTATGTGTGTTATGGATACAACATAGTAGGCATTGGGCGGGGAGGACAATACCTTAGCGTATGGGCTATTATACACTTTACCTTTTGTAACCCGTGAGCTCCGCCGAAGATGCGGGTGAGATTACCCATGGATACTGGCGGCCACTGACGTTCTGCAAAACGTTATGCTCTTACCTACTGGGCCTCTGGTGTCCCAAGGGGAAACCATTCCGATCCCATTTTAGCTAGAGAGCCCATGCGTAGGAGGTTTGTTCTTAAAACTGCATTCGCTTTGAATGGTTAGGCTACCTAATCCGTTAGGTATGAGT
>JANAVB010008599.1:24706224-24715097 GCA_029216955.1 Iris pallida
TTTAGGGAAATTAGGAATTAGTTTGATTAAGGAATGGCTTGTGATTTCACAAGTCATTATTATGACTTAAAGCCTTAAAGGCCCAACCCAACCAAGTGAACCTAACCTAGCCCTATTCCAGCCCATGGCAGCCACCTTAGGTCCCCTCTCTCCTATTTAATCCCCTCCTAGAATTAGGGCTAGCCTCCTTTAGGAATTATTTGCTAGTTTGGAAAGAGGTGAGTCTCCATTCCCTAAGCCATAGAAAATCCATTTTAATTTGTTTTTCCCCCAAACCAATTGCAATAGGACCTAATTTTAGTCTACTTGCTGTTGGTATTGAGTATTTGCAGGGAAGAAATAATTTGGGAGCAGTTTTGGTGGCTTGAGGAACCATTTCCATTTGAAGATTTTGAGCCTTTGCTCATCTATAGGTATATTTCAATCCCCTCCATGAAATTACTGTTTTATTGCATTTCTAGGATGCCCTAGGCCTACCCTAGCTGTAGGACTAGCTAAACCTAGGGTTCGAGTCCATTACGTGTCCGTATCGGACACGTATCAGCATATATATGATTGTGTTCGACGAAATACCCCAAAGGGCATTTCGACCTGATTTTAGGGTTCTATTTGAATAGGAATTAGGGTTTTAGTCTCGCTTACGTGTTTCCTGTGTTCTGAGCGTGTATTAGTGTCGTGTCGAGTCCCTACAGATACGCGGACACGCGGTTGCACGCGCGCGCGCAGGCAGTTTCTTGTTCTGCTGCTCGGGTGCATTTGCTCAGTGCACACGCCACTTTGGCACTTGAAATTCGACACACGTGTTGTGTCCATGACTGACACGGGGTCCCCCAAGTGGCATGACCCCTCGTGTCGTATCGGACACGATATTGCACGTGCAGTAGTGCACTGTGCGGTTCAGTGTGCACAGTGTTGTGTTCTCTGTTAATTCATTTTAAATAGTTTTAAATTGTGTTTTAATTGCTTATTAGATCCTAATTATGATGTATAACCTGTATTAGATTATGTTTACATATAGTTTAGGTTTTGATTGGAATTTTGGTTCGAATTGGGGTTCTTCACTGATACATCTCTGATATATTGGTTCCAGCATTTCCTAAACCATTTATTCCCAGTTTAAGTTTTGATTTGCACTGATTAATTACTTCTACATGAATGTTAGTTTTATTAGTGCAATGTTTACATTCGAATTGGCTCGAGAGTGTGAGAATGAGTTTTTGACATATGGGTTGGTCTTCGAAAATCTGATACATGTTCTAATAACTAGTTTATTTCAATTCCTAACTCTTAAACCTCAGTTTTCTTGCTGTTATTCACTTTTAAATGTCCCCACATATTGTTGATCATATGTTAGCTCAATGTTTACATTCGATTGGTTTTATGGTATTGAAAATGGGGATTTGGTTTTTGTGTTGGTTTTGAATGGAATGGAACTAGGTATTGTATGTAAACTGAGAATGGAGGGGGGAAGGTTATCTAATAACCTGAGATTTGGTTGGATGGTTAACATTCACTTTGATTTGGTTCTTTCCTATGTGAAAGCTGAGAAAGAGATTTTGGGCATAGGGTTGATTATATTTAACTGCTAGCTAGGACTGATTTCCTTCCCATTTCATTGCAATATTGATTTCCCTTCCTTTCAAAATCTGTGAAATGTTATTAGTTCTTTAAATGTTGACTGTTAACTGAGTTTTGGTGTTCCTATTAAACTGTGAATGGTCCTCCTAAAAACTGGAATTGAATTCCAATTCCTTTCCTTTTCGAATACCATGAAACCTGAGATTACTTCCTTATTAACTGAATTTTGAACTGTTAAATGATTCTATGTGTTAATCTAAGTATATGGGACTGAACTGAATTCCTGTAATGTCACACTGTTTTCTTAAATTTCTGAATACACACACACACACCCACAGGTTGCATCACTATTTCCTTCCCTGTTGCATTGCCACTGATTTCAGGTTTTCACAAACACACACACCCACCAATGCCACTGTCTTCACATGTTCCCATTACACAATCCAGTATACACCCACACACATGCTCATGGATATTTCCTAACTCTCATGTCTCACCCACTCTTGACATCCACACACCCTTGCACACAGCTCCATGATACACACACACACACAAGGACACATACACATATTCCTATTTCATATATACATGTATATCTATATGTGAGATGTAATATATATCCTATATATTAGATAATGTGTGTGTACTATCTTTTATTATATATAAATATGGTTGTATGGGTGATAGGTATATAGATAGCCTATATGTGTATATTCTAAGTTAGATAATATATATTATCATGTGTATCTGTGATTATAGTTAGGCTTATAGATTGACTTGTGTAGATGTTATGGTTTGGCTTATGGCATGGTATGCCTAGTATGGAGTCTAGAATAGACTGTTAGCCTTGATAGAACCTAGAATAGCTTGTTTGACCTAGTAAGACTTGGTTGACCTAGTTTGACTTCTAGGGTTGACTAGAGTTGACCAAGAGTTGACGTTGGCCTAGATTGACCTAGATTCATGTAGAATGCCTTGTAGTGCATCTTATTACCATTCTGGACTTGTTGTGACTTGTGTTGTTCTAATAGGAGCCACACACCACTCCTCGGACATATATTCTCCAGATTCTCAGGATACAGGCGAGTACATTCTCTGATCATTTCATATCTGTTTAGGATTATATTCCTGCTTTAGATTACTTTACATGATGCTGACACGTTGGAAACACGGATTATTACTATATGGATCTGGTTGTGCGATATTATCCCCCTTAGCGGATACATCGGGTATTCATGTTCGTGTACTTTATCGGGAACATCGTGTACTCTTTGTATTTGTTACATTCGTGTACGAAACGTGTGAATCGCGTATAATCATGTATTCACATGAACTTCGTGTACAATAACATAATGTAGCTGGATCCTTGTGTATTGATTGGGGCGGGGGAGTAGAAGTGGTTATGTATTCAATCCAGTAGATTACTCATGTACAAACCTCTGTAGATTACTCGTGTACAACATCGTGTCGTCTACATAACCATCTTGTGCTTTGAATCACTAGCACTGTTAGTTCTCTATATATTGTAGCTATTTACTTACAGTCTCTCTTTTTATCATATTATTTTTTCAGATCCTATATCTTACTCTCTAGCATGTTTATATTTCCTAACTGGTTATGATTTTGTTGAGATGTACTGTACTCGCTCCTGTCCTGACTGGACCTATTGAAACTTTTACAGTGAATAATGAGGCTCTGGTGTCTACCCCTCTTGGTACAGCATTAGATATCACTAGAGACATGGACCTACTAGCAGTGGATGACATTCCTAGATTAGGATGTCTTTATCTTTCTGTATTCTGTATATGGTTTTCAGAGATTTTGGGATATGTATTTATTTAGACACTTAGAATTCTGGATTTGTATCTCTGTGATTTCTTCTGTTCTGGATATCATCTTTTATATCATTCTATCTTATCCTATTCTACCTTAGCTGTGATTGAGATATATTCTGTTAGGTCACCCCCATTCGAGGAGTATAACTGTTTATTACCTTTATCTGATAGATATTGTGACCTAGGACAGCATTCTACCGCCGACACTTCGACGTAGGCTGGACGTACCCATGTCTCGTGTCCATACTCTAGGGTACGGGTCGTGACATTTTTAGTGGGGCCCATGCAGGTCGAGTTTATGTAGTGGTATTCGAACTAGAGTATCACTATAGCCTACAGTAGGATTAGGATATTTTGAAGGTACTCAATCACAGTTAGGATTCCTTATGAGATTCCTGGGACGACCCTTGAGAATCTTATTTAAACTTCAAATTGAAATCCTTTCCCTTATTTTGTTCGCTCTCACTCCTTGATTATTGAATTTGATTTTGATGGATCGTTGTTGATTTTGATTTTCCTATCGAGATAAATTTTATGGCCTGGGTTACGATATTTTCTGATAACATATGTTGACGGAATAACAGGGATGGTAAAACGTCTGCTTGATTATGGAACCTGTAGTTTATCGCAGCCATATTAGCTGGCGTGGCGGAAACATAGAGACCTGACTTCGGATGTACGTATCTTGGTTATGAGATTTAGAATTTCTCGCAGCTATACTAGTCGGCATAGCGAGAATTCCAGACGACATGATTATAGAGGTGCATGCCCCAGATATGGAATCTATCGTTTATCGCAGCCTTGCTTACTGGCATGGTGAGGACTCTGAGTAACGTAATTTTGGACAAACGCATATGATTATCAGATTGTATCTTGAGAAGGTTTTTAACATATCATCTCTATCGTACCATTCTGTTGTTATAAATTGTATTCCTTCATCAAATAGCTTAGAAGTAGGAGTATGAGTAGGAGTAGCTTAGCTGTTATTATAAATCTAGTATAATTCTTGCTATTTTTTTCTAATACAATGATTCAATGATTCTGCTAGACCTTAACTTGGATTTGATATTATAGCTCTGTTTTCAAAATGGTTCCTTCTTTTAAACAGATAAGCAGAATAGATTTTATCATTATTTCCTTCTTGCCATTATTTCTTGTATTACCTTAAATATATGAATATAGTGGACCCAGATGATTGTCTGACACGTATGCATGCTACACTTGATTACCAACCTATCTAAATGCATATTAACATGTTTGATGTTAATTTCTCAAAATCCTAATATTTCTATTATAGTACAGTATCAGTGACTAGTTCTCTGTTTTTCAGATTAAATTCGTAAATTAAATTTAAATTTTATGTTATTAGTTTTGTTCACATCACTACACATGTATGTTATATACAGGGTTTCATTTTGTAAGAAATTGGTTGAGTTTTGTGTTTGAATTTGTCAAATCTGAGACTGTGTACATATTAAATCCTTAACCCTGGATTCTAAGTGTTTAGTTCAATTTGCAGTTTTAAATTGTAATGTTTTGAGCCATATACATTGTTGTGTGTAGGTATATAATGTTAGGTTTCATACTCTTACATGTTAGGTTGTGGTTGTGGTAAACATTGAGTTGGTTTTGATGTTCGAATTTTTCTAAAATTTGAAAACTGAATACATGTTAACATTTTTTTCATTGCTTTCAAATGTGTAGTTCAATTTCGGATTAATATGTAATGTTGAGCTAAACTGAAAGATCGGACCCTTTATTTCAAGTTTTAACCCATGTACACTTGACACTCTACACTAATGTTCACAACTGCCATGAAAACCTAATCCTTCATCTCTATGTTATGTTCACATAGCTATATATATATATAATATATATATATATATATATATATATATATATATAATATAGTTCTGTATACATGTTATAATGTATGTAGATGCATAATTAAATCTCTACCTCTCTATACATATAGATATACATATATATATGTTAGCCATACATGTTATGAGTAAATAGCTTGTGCCTTGTAGACTGTTTAACCAATATGCCATGAATAGTGTAACTTGATAGCTATTGTTTTGAGACCCAAATTCTCCTATACACTTTCATGTATATTTCACACACACAAGCCTACTATCTAACCATATGAACATGTCTACATACACCCATATACACACTAACCACATAACATTTACATAATGTTAGCTTTTCCCTCTCTAGCACTCTCTCTTTTATATATATTTATTGTGATTGGATTCAATGCTATTGACTTTCGTTCCTTAACTTTGGTTTTGATTTTCTTAAATAGTACCCCTTTATAGATGATTAGTAGCTATTATTTTATTTTTGATAAGTACCAGTTTTCATATAGGATGGTAGACTGCCTTACAGTTTTGATGATTTGTTATTTCTGTATCTTTTCCAGTTTAACACCCCTGATTGCTTGTATGTTTGATACCCTATGACCGTTTTGGTTTAGCATGACTAGTATACCTAGATGAGACTTCCACTACAACCGTATGCCATGACCCTGTATGTCGCTTTTAAATCGTATGATTTGTTTAAGTTCTGAGACCAAGTGTCCTTCCCCGCCTCCTCCTCTACCTCCAGGAGCGGTACCCCATACCATACCCTCGGTATGTTTGTTTTCTGACGGAGCTCAGATATCCAAACTTCTCTGGGATGTGTTAGAGGCACAGAGAGTTCAGGCTGAGATCCTGAAGGAGCAGGGCCGCAGGATCCAACTGCTGTGGGATTTGGTACATTCAGGAGGAGAACCTAGTTATGAGAGGACAAGGAGCAGTGTATACCCAGAGCCCCGTGAGCACCCAGACTATCAGCCTAGACCAGCCTACCCAGTCCAGACTCCTGTTCAGCAGAGGCCAGCTGAGAGAGTGCCTACCTGCACCTTCCGTAAGAAGCCTGGACATGTATGGGACTACTGTAGGAAGAGAAGAGGGGAGTGCCTGTTATGTGGGTCAGCTGCAAACATGCTGCGAGACTGTCCTGCTGCACTTATCCCAGCCAAGACTCCGCCTTCGAGAGGGAGTTCCAGCCACCAGACCTAGTTGGAGGTGAGTCCTTGACCTATATCTTAGCCAGTCCTTGATAATTGATGCACCCTACCATACTGTTGTATGTTTTGATACCTTCTGAATGCTTTTGATTTAATATGACTAGAATAGCTGGATGAGACCTCAGACTGATACCACTTACCAAATCCTATATGTTATCCTTCCAATTGCATGATTTAGATAAGTTCTATTTTGACCTTGATTGTTTGGGTTTGACCTAGAAGGGTACGATCATCTTAATTTCGAGGACAAAATTTTTCTAAGGTGGGTAGGATTGTAACACCCAGTTTTCCAAATGAGGGTAATTTTAAAATTTTGTAATTTTAATTTTAATAATGATATTTCAAATCATGATATAATTTTTGGTAATTTTTAAATCCTTTTAAAACTATTTTAAATCATGACGTATGATTTTGGTGTTTTGATAGTGTAACACTAGAAACAGCTTAACCTAGAGCCTAGCCATGTGATTAGGGTGTTTCATTTATCATTACCAGTTCAAGGGTTTTTTTTTATTTTGAATTTAATTGAATTTAATATATATTATTGGAATTTAATGTATTATTAAGAATGGTGTGATTTTAATATTATTTAATTGATTGCCATGTATTGTGATTAGCCTAACTTAGCTTGGACCTAACCTAGATTAGTCATAGCTAGTCTTAGCTAACCATGGTTGTGATAGTTAGTATTATTTAGATTTATTAAAATTAATGTGATTTTTAGTAATTTTTAGTATAATTGATTTTGGTCCTATAGTTGACTTTGACTCAGGATGACTTAGGAGACTGTCCTGATAGCTAACCTAGGTCATGACTACTTGGTTAGGTTAAGTAACCCTAGCTTGACCTAAGTTAGTGATGATTAACTCATTAGAATTATTTTGGGGAAATTAGGAATTAGTTGATTAAGGAATGGCTTGTGATTTCACAAGTCATTATTATGACTTAAAGCCTTAAAGGCCCAACCCAACCAAGTAAACCTAACCTAGACCTATTCCAGCCCATGGAAGCCACCTTAGGTCCCCTCTCCCTTATTTAATCCCCTCCTAGAATTAGGGCTAGCCTTTAGGAATTATTTGCTAGTTTGGAAAGAGGTGAGTCTCTATCTTCCTAATCCATAGAAAATCCATTTTAATTCGTTTTTCCCCCAAACCAATTGCAATAGGACCTAATTTTAGTCTACTTGCTGTTGGTATTGAGTATTTACAAGGAAAAAACAATTTGGGGAAGTTTTGGTGGCTTGAGGAACCATTTCCATTTGGGGATTTTGAGCCTTTGCTCATCTATAGGTATATTTCAATCCCCTCCATGAAATTACTATTTATTGCATTTCTAGGATGCCCTAGGCCTACCCTAGCTGTAGGACTAGCTAAACCTAGGGTTCGAGTCCATTACGTGTCCGTATCGGACACGTATCAGCATATATATGATTGTGTTCGACGAAATACCCCAAAGGGCATTTCGACCTGATTTTAGGGTTCTATTTGAATAGGAATTAGGGTTTTAGTCTCGCTTACGTGTTTTCTGTGTTCTGAGCGTATATTAGTGTCGTGTCGAGTGCCCACAGACACGCGGTTGCACGCGCGCGCACAGGCAGTTTCTTGTTCTGCTGCTCGGGTGCATTTGCTCAGTGCACACGCCACTTTGGCTCTTGAAATTCGACACACGTGTTGTGTCCACGACTGACACAGGGTCCCCCAAGTGGCACGACCCCTCGTGTCGTGTCGGACACGATATTGCACGTGCACGAGTAGTGCACTGTGCGGTTCAGTGTGCACAGTGTTGTGTTCTCTGTTAATTCATTTTAAATAGTTTTAAATTGTGTTTTAATTGTTTATTAGATCCTAATTACGATGTATAACCTGTATTAGATTATGTTTACACATTAGTTTAGGTTTTGATTGGAATTTTGGTTCGAATTGGGGTTCTTCACTGATACATCTCTGATACATTGTTTCCAGCATTTCCTAAACCATTTATTCCCAGTTTAAGTTTTGATTTGCACTGATTAATTACTTCTACATGAATGTTAGTTTATATTAGTGCAATGTTTACATTCGAATTGGCTCGAGAGTGTGAAAATGAGTTTTTGACATATGGGTTGGTCTTTGAAAATTTGATACCTGTTCTAATAACTAGTTTATTTCAATTCCTAACTCTTAAACCTCAGTTTTCTTGCTGTTATTCACTTTTAAATGTCCCCACATATTTTTGATCATATGTTAGCTCAATGTTTACATTCGATTGGTTTTATGGTATTGAAAATGGGATTTTGGTTTTTGTGTTAGTTTTGAATGGAATGGAACTAGGTACTATGTAAACTGAGAATGGGAGGGGGGGAAGGTTATCTAATAACTGAGATTTGGTTGGATGGTTAACAT
>JANAVB010008599.1:24809070-24869147 GCA_029216955.1 Iris pallida
GTATTTCGTTTCTTGTTGTCTACCGACATAGAGAAGTTCTACGCGATGTGCGACCCCGGTGAGCTCCCTGTTCCCTTCCAGTTTGGATTTCGCGGTGGCGAAGAATTTTGGTTCTTTTGGTGTTGTTTTTCCCATTATTTTCTTTAAGATTATGTATGTTCTGTTTTTTATCATGATCGGCATTTTAGGTTTCAAAATTCTATTGCGAATAATTCGTGTAGCTGATCTTTGGGGTGTTCCGTGTCCGAGCCATGTTGGAAATGCAATGGACACGATACAAACACTCCAATATACACTTTGTTGCATTCTTTCGTGTATGTGAAACATAGCTGATACCCGAAACAATTGGAATGAAGGATTGTTGTTATACATTCCTGTGATTTTCTTTAAGGGGCGTTTGGTATGCGGAATACTATATAGCCGGGAATTCTATATTCCCGGGAAATCAAATTCCAAGGAATTAAATTCCCTGGAAAATTACATTCCCATGTTTGGTGACATACAAATATTCCCGGGAAAAAAATAAAAAATAATAATAACGAAAAAAATGAACAAATATAAAAAAAAAACCGGTAAAAACGAAAAAAATTGGTAAAAACGAAAAAAAATGGTAAAATGACAAAATAACAAAAAACGACAGAACGATGAAAAATGACAAAAATCGGTTAAAACGACAAAAATGACCAAAAAAGCGACAAAAACTGTATAAACGACAAAAAATAACAAAAAAAAATGGTAGAAACGACAAAAATAACCAAAACACGACAAAAACGACATAAAATCGGTAAAAAACGACAAAAAAACCAAAATGTGGCAAAAAACGACGAAAAACAACAAAAATCGGTTAAAACGACAAAAAATGACAAAATCGGTAAAAAACGACAAAAAAATTGGTTAAAAAGGACAAAAAATAGGTTAAAAACAACAAAAAATCGGTTAAAACGACCAAAAATAACAAAAAACGACAAAAACGGAAAATAATCGATAAAAACGACAAAAACGACAAAAAATCGGTTAAAACGACAAAAAATCGGTTAAAACGACAAAAAATGACAAAAAAAATCGGTTAAAAACGGCAAAAAAGGTTAAAAACAACAAAAAAAATGGTTAAAACGACAAAAAATAACCAAAAAGCGACAAAAACGAAAAATAATCGATAAAACGACAAAAGGACAAAATATCGGTTAAAATGACAAAAAATCGGTTAAAAACGACAAAAAATAACCAAAAAGTGACAAAAACGACAAAAAATCGGTAAAAGCGACAAAATGACAAAAAAACGCCATAAAATCAGTAAAAATGACCAAAAAGCGACAAAAGCGACAAAAAAACGACTAAAAATTGGTAAAAACAACAAAAAAAAGCTACAAAAACGACAAAAAATTGCTTAAAACGACAAAAAGTGACAAAAAGGACAAAAATTGGGTAAAAACGACAAAAATGATTAAAAAGTGACCAAAAAGACAAAAATTGGTAAAAACGACAAAAAATCGCTTAAAACGACAAAAAAATTGGTAAAAACGACAAAAAATCGCTTAAAACGACAAAAAATTGGTAAAAACGACAACAAATGACAAAAAAACGACAAAAAAAGAAAAAATGTTCAAAATTAATCAAAATTGATCAAAAAGAAGAAAAAAATTTAGACAATTTTTTTTTGCCCGGACAAAAAAAAAATACTCACCTATTCTCAATGGATAGAATTTCCATGTTTTGCGGGTAAACTATTTACCCGGGTATTTATAATTTTCGGGAATAAATTTTTTATAAGCCAAACAAACGTGGTAATAGATTCCCATCTTAAATTTTTTCGGGAATAAAAAAAAATACCGCGTACCAAACGCCCCCTAAGGGTCTGCTTGGATTGAGGGTTAAGAAAGTTAAGTGAGGGAAAAAAACTACGCTTGATTTGAGGGTGGGGGGTTTAGGAAGGGGGTTATAGAGGGTTAAGAGAGTTAAGTGAAGGTTTATTTTACCCTATTTTGCCTATTTTTCAACCCCAAATTGGAGGGTTAACGAGGGGGATTGAGAGATTTTGTTTTTAAAAGTCATATATACCCCTTATTTGTCCTATAAAATATCATAACTCTTTTTTTTTTTCTTGCTTTCAACATGCTGCTTCGTAGCTTCTTCATTTGTGAAGATATTTGACAAGTTCTAATTAAAATTCCAATCTAATTAATTTTATGACATGTAATAAGGGTATTTTGGTAACTATTGTATTTCTATTATATGTAATAAGGGTATTTTGGTAACTATTGTATTTTTATTAATCCTCCTCTCAATTAAAACTTTCAATCCAAGCAAGAGTTATTAAACACACCCTAATTACCTCTCCCTCCAATCCAAACAAGGTTATATGTATTGACTTTACTCCCCCTCTCTTAACTTCCCTTCACTTAACTCCACTTAACTCTGCTTATTTTTTACCCCTCAATCCAAGCATAACCTTAGTGAGGGTTTGTTTAACCCTCTTTAATCTATTTTTTTCAACCCTCCAAATCGGAGGGTTGAGGGAGATTGAAGGATTTTGTTTAAAAGTCACAAATATCCCTTATTTGTTCTATAAAATATCATGATTTTTTTCCTCTAATTTTTCTTGCTTTCAACGTATTGCTCTGAAGCTTCCTCATTTGTGAGAATATTTTGAGAAGTTCTAATTAAAATTCTAATCAAATTTAATTTTATGACATATGTAATAAGGGTATTTTGGTAACTATTATATCTTTAGTAATCCTCTTCTCACTCAAAATCTCCAATCCAAGCGAGAGTTATTAAACACACCCACTTAACTCTTCCTCTAATCCAAGCAAGGTTATACGTATTGATTCTACTCTCCCTCACTTAACTTCCCCTTCACTTAATCCCACTTAATTCTACTTATTTTTTCCCCCTCAATCCAAGCAGACCCTAAGAGCTTACAAATAGGAAAATATTCTTTGGGTTGATAAATGCTGTCACGCTGTGTTGGGCACAAGACAAAAACTACGGAATATGCCTGTGTTCATGTCTCGCCTTTATATTTTCATTTGAATCCATTGGGTGATTTGAGTAGGCTATAAGAAAATTTTCAAGGATAATTGGAATTTCATCGTTTTTAGGGGAACAGTTGTGGTCCTATAGACGTGCTAATTCTTTTGGTGGGCCAGCTTCCTGGGAAGAAAATGCGATCGAGGAGGACAATAGATCCCTGTTCCCTACCATAGTTTTCCTTCTTCTTTTTTCCCAAAGGAGCAAAGCTATGTTGCATGGACGCGGTTGCGACACAACACGTAAGGACATAGCAACACAGACAAAGAAACGTAGTTTGGTGTGGCCTAGTGTATTTTGGAGTGTCCATGTGTGACCGATATGTGTCCAATACATGTCCGACAGACATTGCCTAGACTTTTGGAGTGTCTGTGCTTCCTATGTGCGAAGTGTTGGTTGGGGTTTATCTAGTTTTTCCCATTCACATTCAGTTCTAGTCTTAAAAGGTTACTTTTAGTATTCATCGTGCAGTTAAGTCATCGTCTCAACAAGGTGAAGTCATACATTTCTTAAAATAGTTACCCTTTCTGCTGTTTCTCCATAGGTCTCTCTACTCTGTAATACATTGAAGCACACAGTTATTGCTGTTTTCCTACCTGCAAACTCCTTGGTCTTGATTTAGTTAGCCATCAAAATGATTTTCTATGAATACTCTAGCTTATTATTATGTTAAATTTGTCAAGTACTCCTTTATAAATTTTGAGTTCATTATTAATGGTAGACAGTACCATGAAAACATTTTCATCTAGTATATGCTGTTTTCTACAACAAGGAGATCTCTTTGCATAATGCCAATATAGGAAATTTCTCTCCTTTTGGATTATCTTTATCTACTTCACAATGGATGCTTGTTTATTCTTTTCCTGTTTATTAATACATGATAGTAAGGTTTTTATCCACGTATTCTAATAAGGTTCACTAGTCATTTCCTTACATTACACAACTTTGGGATGGAAGAAGACGTTGGCTATATGAGATTTGAAGTTGAATTATTGAGAATTGCATGCAAAAATGTAAAGTGGCGCAAAAGAAAATTGGAGTCACTTGATGAACTTATGCTTGTAGTATGCACACTGAAAGTAAGTTCTACAAATGAACAAGTAAAAAATTGCGATTTTGAAAAACACGGTTTACCACCTACAGAAATGTCACTTAGTAATTAACTGATATTTTCTTGACATTTCTTTCTTAATTTCATCCTACTTTTTATAAGATAAAAAGAAGATATTGAGCATTTCCCCTAAATTTTTAGAGCTTGATACAAGTATAGGAAGAAAATTGGGGGTGTTTTTTTGAATTGATAGTTTCTGCAATAATTTCATTCTCCACACTCATCCGAAAAACTTGGATTCTGCCTGTTTTGGTATGCATCACAAGCTGCATTTTACATTATTATCCTCGATTCAGGCAATAAATATTAAGTGGTTCTGGCTAATTTGTCTGAGAAAACACCCCTTAGAAATACAAAACTGAATGGGGAGAAATTGGAACCATTCGTATATCCAACCTAAAGGATTTGGCATAAAGGTTTTTTCATTGCTGATTTATTTGTACTGTGAGACATTTTATTGATTCTGGATTGTGTGTACCATGGCAATACATTACCTGTGGAATGTGTTTGTAGAGAAAGAGAATTTGTGCTTGTATGGGTTTCCAAATGAGACTTGGGATGTTGCTCTGCCAGATGAGATACTCCCTCCTGAACTACCTGAACCAACACTAGGGATAAATTTTGCCAGGGAGGGGATCGATGAAAAGGACTGGTTGTCTCTTGTTGCAGTTCACAGTGATGCATGGTTACTGGCTGTTGCTTTCTACTTAGGGGCACGTATTGGTTTTGACAAAGAAGGCAGGTACATATATGCTTGCTTACATTCTTTTTAATGTTGACGTTATTGGTTAGAGCTATACTTTTTTTATACAATGTTTTCATTTGTGTTATATCTTCCACCACTTAAGTGTGTGTTAGTGTTAAATATTGTAACCTTGTCACAATCGGATTTCTACTGAGCCCAGCAGATGAGTGAGTTAAACCACCGGTCAATGGAGGAATACATGTTTGATAACATATGAAAAGTACTCTCTCAAAGTTATAATATGTGATAATATTTTTTTACATTCCATTTGAATAAAGAAAATTGTAGAAACCATTGTAAACAAATTTGTCACTGATAATAATTTATTGGAATCCATTTGAACAAAGAAATTATAGTAACATAGCCAACATTGAAGAACAATTGTCGATGTAGGAAAAATGAAAAAATTGGAAGGTAATCAGGCATAAATCTGCCAAAAATATGAAAATATGTCTGTTTTAAGCTTTCCTTGTACTCAAATGCGTCTACTCTTTCTGACTAACATATTGGCCCGTGTAACTTTATACTCTTATCTAGTACCCTCCTTCAAGAACAACATGCTTCAAGTCTCCAACGATCACGCAACAGCTATCTGCCCTTGTAACTTTATCCTTTCTGTCTAGCAATGCCGAGTTATAAGCCAGATTAGTTATTTTGAACTTTGGGATGATGAGGGTTCAAGGAATGTAATAGTGCTGTGGTCATATGTGAATAGCAACTTCAATCTGGTCCGTGTTGATTTTGACCTAGTTATTCTTAGATTAGTTGGGTGAACTTTATGGTAACTAATTCAAAGGAGCACAATGCATGGAGACCTGGTTTCATAACGATCAAATCTGGAAGTACGGGTCCTCATGTTCTTCTTGACCATCACCACAATCCCAACAGTTGTACCAAGGTCAGTTGGGCGGAATATTCTGTATTTGCATTGATTAGTAGGTGATATGATTTACCTATTATATCAATAACATTTGCTGTGATGGCCTTTTATTTTGATCATCTATAGGTGTTACTTTATTGATCTTGGAGTTCTGTGAAAATTGGGGATCTACTTGTTTCATCGAGTGTTTTCACTTGTATTTAATTCTCTCTCCCTCTTAGCCACATCTTTATCTTTAAGAAGCATTGTTTGAATTACAGTTTTCTTAAAACCCATGCTTGATGTTGTTCCCTTGTGTCGTTATGCTTACAGGAAGCGTCTCTTCCAAATGATTAATGGGCTGCCAACCATATTGGAAGTCGTATCTGGAGCTGCTGATAGGAAGCAAGCAGAAGAGAAAATGCCGAACAGCATCAGTAAGAGCAACAAGTCGAGTTCAAAGGTGAACATAAATATTTCTCTGTTCTTTCTTGTCTTCTTATTTGACAGTACAGTTGATTTTTTTGCTTTTGGTTGCACTGTTAGCCGTCACGCCAGTCTGAGATGAAGTCCTCAAAAGTTGCTCCTCCCCCGAGTGAGGAAGATGATGATGAGCATGGGAACACTATGTGCAGTGCTTGTGGAGGAAATTATTCTACTGACGAGTTTTGGATATGCTGTAGTGTGTGTGAAAGATGGTTCCACGGAAAGTGTGTGAGGATCTCTCCTGCCAGGGCCGAACACATTAAGCAGTACAAGTGCCCAGCTTGCAGCAGCACCAAGCGAGCCAGAGCTTGAGGGTTTGGAAGTTCACTTCGAACGCATGCAGCGGATCTGTCTGCATCTGAGTAAGGATTCAGTTTTGACGGGTTTTTTTTTTTTTTTGATATTGTGAATGTTTTTTCTTCTTCTTGTTGCTAAATGGCTTCTTTCTAGTGTCAACATCCACAACTTTATGGGTAATCCCAACTTAATTTATAGTCAAAAGTTCTCAGCATGGCCTATACATTGCCACCCCTTGTGGAATATTCACAGTGAATATCTTTTGCATTCTTTGTGGGAATTAATCTCCTAGCAGTAATAAAACTAGAACCTTGTTGAATATTTCTAGTGACTCCCTTTTGCATTCTTTGTGGGATTTGATCTCCTAATAGATTTCCTCCTCCTGGTAAGTGGTAACACTGTTAAGCAGGGTTGTAATCTTTACAACCGTCTACGTGGCATCTCTTAATTGGAGGAAAGGGGGGACCGAGTGGAATCTGGTGGGACTATGTTAGCAGGAGGTGGGTGTGGGTCGTAAAAAAGTTATAAATATTTGATAGTAAACTTACATTTTTCTTTGAGTTTTATTACTTTGTGTTCTGTCTATTGCAATGATGCTTGATAACTTGATTCTTTTTCTTTTTCTTTTGTTCTTCACGAAGGAGCTGTGTACAACTGAACTCTCCAATTTGTTAAGGAAATTACTAAGGGCACCACCAAGTGATAGGGGCTATCATATGATAGAGACCTTCACTTTTTAAGTTGTAAAAGTATTATGGGACATCACATCATTTGTTTGGGGGCATCATCATTTCAAACATTCAAACTTCTCTTCCTTTTCCTCTCATCCTAACTTTTCTTGCAACCCTAATTGAAAATGGGTAAATTTTTGTTCTTTTTTCTCTCTTCATTTCAAATGATGTGATGTCCAGTGATAGGGGCATCATCATTTCAAATTATGGGACATCACATCATTTGTTTGGGGGCATCATCATTTCAAACATTCAAACTTCTTTTCCTTTTCCTTTCATCCTAACTTTTCTTGCAACCCTAATTGAAAATGGGTAAATTTTTGTTCATTTTTTCTCTCTTAGTGGATTGGCATGCATTTAACTTGGCGTCGTCGATTTGAATAAGTTCGAGGCAAAATAATTTCGTTTGCGGGAAGGAGTAGAAAAGAGGGAGCCGAACCACCAACCAAGTATTTGATCGTGCCGAGGGTCGAAGCGCTTCACAACGTTCAAGCTTCAGTTGCGCGAGCTCTTGCAATGGCACCAATACTTAGACATAATTCCTTCTTTAATCCTTCGTTTCAAAATTCGTAGAATGCATTCAGAAATCGACACGAAAATACATTCATCAAAATCAAGTAGCGAAAACTCAAGAAAACCATACAGTAGTCTGGTTCCGTCGAAGGAACTTTTATATAGAGCTCACTCGTCGAGATGCAGCCTGTTGTATCTAGGACTTATTTCAACAAAAGCCATTCCATTAGTTGGATCGATTCTCGTAACATTCGTCCAAATCGATTTGTTTGATGCCGCAAGGCGTTATCGAATACCAAGCTCAACCATCAAGCCAGATGGTCATCTAAATTTCTGACCGATCTGACTCAGCGCAAGCATATTACGAAGTCCGTTGCCTATCGGAAGCGAGACACTATAGAGATAGGTGCAGACACTATAGAGATAGGTCCACTTCCATGCAAAACTTCATGTAGTTAGCCCTGGAGAAGGTCCTAGATTCCTCCACCATTCTCAAATACTTCCTGAAAGAGCTGACCATGCGGCGAATATTAGAGGGGACGAAGCTCATGAAATGGGGGTTGGGAAGTCGAACCCAAACTGCTGCAGTAGTAGAGTCTTCCTACCAGTTGAAGTTGGCTGCCCATTTCTGTAAACGAAATTGGAATTTATCTTTCGGTCAGCGGAAGACCATACCCTCACGTGATCATTCTCACACGAAAGGTGGAGAACTATATGGTGAGGGTCCAATGGAGCCACCGAGTGTGCACTGGAAAGACCCCAAGTGGCATCAACTTTAACTCAGGCAAGCTTGGGACAACCAGTAGTTAATTTCAATAGGTTTTTTTCTAAGGGCACCACCATTTTTGCTAGGCGCAACCCTTACTTGGGGGCAGCCCAAGGAGGTGGAGATTTTGCTAGGGGGCACCCACATTTGGCTAGGGGACAGCCCAACCCCCAAATCCTTCATTCCTTCCCATAATCCATTGTCACGACCCGCATCCTGATTAGGGGCACGAGTACGTGGTTACGTCTAGCCTACGCCGCAGAATCGACAGTAGAACGCTGTATAGGTCATCTACAAATACTACAACTAAACAGTATAAAAGGTACCTGTACAGTATATACACTCCGAATGGAGGTGACATAGCAAATACAGTTTCAATCACAAGATAAAACTAAGGTAGATAGCACGGAAAGAAAATATGATATATGTGAAAACAGAAAATGAGTTCAACATCCAACACAGCTAGAGAGAAACAAACAACATCACAGAGTCACAAAATATAAATATAAGCTACTACAGTCTAAAACAAAAGCTGGATCGCAGTCCAGGCATACCTAACTAAGCTATACTACTCTGGGTATGCAAAGTTTAGTGGCTCAACTAACAGGCCACAGTCCTGGCCTAAGTCTCTATCTGTCTTGACCCCATAGTAGGTCGAGCAGCCTGCCTTAGAAACATCTGTAATATGTCAACGGTATCCTGTCAGGAAAATGAGCAAGTACAAACACTAACAACAGTTCCATATGAATTGACAAATTCTATAAGAGACAGTATAATGAAATACAAGACAAAGATATGGGATGACTTGGGAGCCATTCGAAAGCCGAGCTACAACCCGTAAACCAAACAAGGACCGGGGTTGTAACCCTTCTCCCGAGCAGAACCTAGCCTCCAATCAAAGTATAGCATAATAGCATGTAGAATATGTGAAATTCGAGACAAAATCAACAGGAAATATATATCAAGATGTGAGTACTGAATAGGACGACAATATATATATATATATATATATATATATATATATATATATATATATATATATATATATATGATGACTTGGGAACTATTCGGAAGCCGAGTTACAACCCTTAAACCAAACAAGGACCGGGGTTGTAACCCTTCTTCCGAACAGAACTTAGCCTCTTATGATAAATAAATATAAAAATGTAACTTGAATTATTAGAGCGTTATGTGATCGGCTTGGAAAATGTTACAGGACAGGCTATCCACTTGGCCCAACAATCACATGAAAATCTGGAAAGGGTCATGCCGGCCAACCTGGATAACGAGCACATGAATAAGATCTCGCTACACCCTACGTGAGGTAAGAGTGGCGCAAGCACATGAATATAGTGACATGAGGCTTTGATCACATAGCCCCTAATAATTCCCCATCCTGAATAGTATAATGGATCTGGACATGACACGTCATGACACGAGATTCAAAAGCAGGGAGCCAGCCCACTCCCAAATCGATGTCTATACAGTACAGAAAATAAGAAATATCGCGTACCAATATACCAAGAAAGTCCAGGAATAACATCTCATGTCATGATCCAACATATACTAGTCCGTGAACTATCGTGACTGAAAATCGAGTAAGACACTACAACTGAATCGGATATAGCAGATATCAAGACAATAAAAACTATCAGTGAATGTACTCGCCTGTGGTCCTAAGATGATAAGGTGAACAGATGCTCAGAGTAATCACAGACCTAAAGATGAGATACCATGAGTCAACAGGGTTTAATAATGAAAGAAAAGCTAATCTAGTTATGATATGCAAGTCTAAGTCAAAACTAGGTCAAACTAAGTCACACCAAGCTAAACTAGATCACACTAGGACAACCAAGGTCAAACAAGGTCACAGGAAGTCAATCAAAGTCAAACTAGGTAAATCTGGGTCAAGAATTGACTTACAGTTGATTTTTGGTCAAAAAGTCAACTCTGATCAACTCTGGTCAACACTGAGTCAACCCTGGGTCAATTCTAGGTCAAACTAGTCAAATGTTTACTAACAGTTGACTTTCAATCAACTGGTCAACTCTGATTTGGTTTCGGTCAATTCTAGTCACTTATAGGCTAAGTTTGACTCTCGGTTGACTTTTGTTGACTTTTGGTCAAAATGGTCAACCGAAGTCAAAACTAGTCTAGGAGCACTATTTCTGACCATTACCAACCAAGGGAATCCAATCCTAACCATATCTTAAATCCTAAATCACTTACCTTAGCTATAGGCAATTACCTACATTTACCCTTCACAAGGTAAATACCAATACCTTGCATATACCAAGGTAAACTACTCTAATCCTTGGAATACTAACCTAGGCTTCCGAGGATAGCTAGACACTAACCTATACTAACATTACCTACCATAAAATCCTAGTACCTAGCTCATCTAACCCATCTTATGACACATATTGGTTATCCTCACATTACCTTACCATATAATATTCTAACATTTAGCTAACCACACACACACACACACAACCAACTAAGGGTTTTGGGACTGATTTGAGTTGGAAAGGATGAGTGGATGAATGAATAGGTGAATGTATGTGGATGGAACAATGAATGAATAAATGAATGGGAGAATGAAGGATATATGGATGAGTGAGTGTATGTATAAATGGTGAAGGGATGGATTGGTGAATGGTGGATTATGAGTGAATGAATTGAATGGATGATATATGAATGTGTATAGGTGGATGGATGAATTTATTGAATGAATGGAAGAATGAATGGATTAGTGAATGAGTGAATGAATTAATGTTTGGAAGGGTGAATGAATAGATAATTTTTGAGTGAATGAATGGGTGATACCAAGGGGCTGTCAAGGGGGTTTCATGGCTGTTAATGGGCTGACCCCTCCCCCTTCTACACTGCTACAATGTAGCAGTGTATACTGCTACTGCCATTGCTATATAAGGGTTGTCCCCCCCTCAATACTGCTGCTAAGTAGCAGCCATACAGCTGCTACAGTACTGCTGAAATCAGTCCCCTGTGGGGACTGATTACTGCCCCTACGGCTGCTGTTCAGCAGTACACTCCCCTCCCCCATCCTTCACTCTCTAATCACTCCCTCACTCCCTCTATCACTCTCTCAATATCTCTAATCTCTCACTCTCTCTACCACTCTATACTCTATCAATCCCATTCTCAATCTCACTCTCTAATTTCTCTAATCCCATCCTCCATCTCGAAATCTCCACACTCCTATATGAATATATATATAAGACACATATATACATATTAGAGAGGCACAAACATATATATATATATATATATATATATATATATATATATATATATATATATTTTTTTTTTTTATATATATATACATAACTAGATTATGATACAATATGATACCATATAATACATTAAGAACAACTCTCTTAACAATATAAAATCTAAGATTAAAATACTAATAAAATCATTCACACAAAGACACAAACACTAGGTGTGTCCAAAATTGGGGGTTTCCCACCAGGACACAATACAACACAAAGGACACTCCTAGAAGTCTCCAAATGGACACGAAATGGACACAAATGGAGATACAACCATGGGGGTCATTCCTGTGGGCTCAAAATAATCCTAAATGCATGTAGGAACGAAATAGAGAAGAGATTATACCTCTCGGTTGATCGAATCTAGGAAAAATCCTTCCGATACGACACCGACACGTAGAAACCTCCAAATGGACACGAACGAGTTCCGAAACCTCCCAAACTTGGCTAGCTCCTTCCCTTGCTTGAGTAGAGAAGAAATGAAGAAGATTGGGTGAAGAAATGGATTGATTTGATGGTAAAATCAATGGGGACTCTTCTCAAAATTTTGGGGAAGAACAAGAGAGAGAAAATGGAGTGGATAATGACAAAGGCTCATCCCTATCCCCCTAGCTATGGCCGGTCACATTAGCTTAGGTGTCCCCTATTTGCAATGACTAAAAAGCCCCTACTAGTCTTATTAATTAATATTAGAAAAATGGTTAAGGTTGAGGCTATTTTAGTCATGGTTTAAGTCTCTAATCAAACTAAACCTACCCATGAATAATTAGTCTAACCCACTAACTAAAAATAATGTCATGTGGGCCATGTCTAACTAATGAGTGGGTCCCACTAGAGTCAAAACTACCCCGGGTCCCCGTTACAAGTCGGATTGAGTTGAAATTCGAACCCGACTCAAATAACCCCAAAACAATATCATAAATAATAAAATAAATTTTAAAAATATTCAAAAAATGAAAAATAACAAAAATACCCCTGTTCTTGAAAACTGGGGGTGACACCCATTCTACACTCTCTCTCCACCAAAAGAAAAAAAGAGAACTCTCCCTCTCCCAAAACCCTACTTTCTTCTCCTCCACCACTCCACTCCCAATTCCTTCACGAATATTTCTTCAACAACATTCGTAGATTCGAAGAGATGACACGCAAGTCGAAGCAAACGGAATCTAGGTACGTTATTCCCTAATTTCTTCAAGAATTTTGTACACTCTATTCAAAACCCTAGAATATTTTTAATTCTCTAAAAAGTTTTGATAAATTAGGTTAAAAATCTCTTTATGGTTCATGAAAGAAATTTTCGAACACGACAAACCCATATTTTTTCTTGAAACCCTAACCCTAGAAGACGACAAACGAGCATCTCGTTTTGGCCGTTCGGCTGCAACAGTCAGGTTTGAATACAGTAGGACTGCTAGGCCTGTGGCAGTCCTAATATAAAGCAGGACTGTGGCAGTCCTGCTTTATATTAGGACTGCCACAGGCCTGGCAGTCCTAATGTAATGAGATATAGGAATGGAAATGGGGGGGAGGGGGGAGGGTTGGTACTCTATATTGCTCATATGGAGGGGGGTAACTGCATGATGCTCATATGCGGGAGGGGGGGAACTGCATGTCCTATTTCTGTTTCTATTATTTAATAACTGTACGTTGTCCTGCAGTCCTCCGGCCGCTAACAAAAGAATACGGCCCACCGCGTCAAAGCGGAAGGAACGTGAGGGACGTCCTCTCGAGCGTCATATTATAATTTCTGAACCGGCGCCCCAAGCTCGTTCTACATGCCGTACTTCCTGGGGGTCGGACATCCTAAGTTGTCGAACCCTACAAACCCGGATTCCATGGCCGTCGGAGCAATTGGAGCTCTTCCTTCCAAAAATGTCTTGTATGCTGGGTTGGTGAGGATGGTGAGTTCCGTATTTATAATTAGACTGATATTTCCATATTTATAGACTTAATTCACTTATACTTTCATTTACAGTCTCAAAAGGTGAAGGAATTGGCCCAGACACTCTGGAGAGGTTGCCTAAGTGACACTAGTATCGCGGTCGCCAACGAGCTTGACCGCATCGACGACGTGGTCGAGTTCCCCTTCATGAATAATAGGGAGTCTCGTTCAAAGGTCCGGCATGATATGTAGTTGGATGTGGAATGATCATTAGTTGGATGTAATCTGGATGTTTTTTGTAAAGATGTTTTTGTTGTTTGAAATTTGAAGGATATATTTGTTGTTTGAAAACTTAAGTTGTTGGGCAGACTTTTGAAGGATATGTAGTTGACACTTATGTTGTTTTTTTGAAGTTAAATATTTTGTCTGATATGTAGTTGTGATTTATGTTATTATTTATGTACTTGTTGGATGTGTAGTTGTTTGATATGTAGTTGTTATTTACGTTTGAAAACTTAAGTTGTTGGCCAATTTCTGATATTCTTGATTTAGTATCAGGACTGCCAGCACCCTGGCAGTCCTAATTGAAACCCTCTGTAATGAGAGTTTCAAAATAAAACTCTCTGTCAGAGAGAGTTTCAAATAGGACTGTCATCCCCTGGCAGTTCTACACAAAAGGAGGACTGCCAGGGTGCTGGCAGTCCTAATTGAATGTAGGACTGACAGGGGGTGGCAGTCCTATTTGTAAGTCTCTATGATGAGATTTTTGAAACTCTCTATCACACAGAGTTTCAATTAGGACTGCCACCCCCCTGGCAGTCCTACACAAAAGAAGGACTGCCAGGGTGCTGGCAGTCCTAATTGAAACTTGTTGTTACTTCTAGTTTCAATTAGGACTGCCAGCACCCTGGCAGTCCTAATTGAATGTAGGACTGCCAGGGGGTGGCTGTCCTATTTGTAAGTCTCTGTGATGAGATTCAGTTTAAAACTCTCATCACAGAGTTTTATAAATGGCCATTCACCTGTGTTTTAACATTTGAATGGCCATTCTCCGTATAATTTAGCACGAAAATGGTCATTCTCCGTGTAATTTAGCACGGAGAATGTCATTCTTCGTACTAAATTACACGGAGAATGGTCATTCTCCTACGTTTTAACACTGGGAATGGCCATTCTCCGTGTTTCTAACACGGAGAATGGTCATTCTCCTACGTTTTTAACACTGGGAATGACCATTCTTCGTGTAAATTAACACGGAGAATGGCATTCTCCGTGTTATTTAACATGGAGAATGACATTCTTCGTATTTCTAATACGGAGAATGGCCATTCTCCTGCGTTTTAATACTGGAATGACCATTTTTCGTACTAAAGAATGGCCATTCTTCGTGTAAATGAAGACGGAGAATGCCATTCTCTATGTTACTAACACGAAGAATGGCCACCCTCATGCGAAATTAACATTCTTCGTGTTCTAACACGGAGAATGGTCATTCTCCTGCATTTTATGATCAGTTAAAACTTTGGAGGGCCATAACTTTTGACTTGGAGGTCGAAACGAGGCCCGGTTTGTCGCAAAATGAGCATATCTTCGAGGAGCCGGAGATTAACAGCTTCTTCATTAGTCGGCCTTTCGAAAATTTAGAATCGCAAAAAAATAATGTTTGGACCTCCGTTTTAGCACTTTTGCCGTTCGTCTCGGTCTTTCCGAATTTTTTTGACGAGTTTTGAAGATTTTTGAGGAGAAAACCTAGATTCAAAAGTAAGCAGGTTTCGTGTTACTAAATATTTCACCAACAATCTTTCCAAAATTTAGGTTGGGGAAAATTTTTGGCTAGGTTTTGTTCTAACCTAAAATGAAGAGGAAGAGAATAAAAGAGTTGAGGGAGAGAAGAAAAGAGTAGAGGAAGGAAAGATAAAAAGAAAAAGAAAAAGAAAAAGTTGGCTTTTATACCAAAACTTGGGCTGCCCCCAAGTAAAAAAAAAGTCATGGCAAACTTGTAATTTTTTTAAACTATTTTGGGCTGCCCCCAAGTAAAAAGGGTTGAGAGAATCTCAGCGTTGGATAATGAAACAGACGCCACCATCCTATCCACTGAGAGTAAAGACAGTTGCTTCTCCAATTGGACATCATTGATGAGGATTGGAGAGCTTTTGCAAAGGTCTGGACGAAGTACCGCAGCGAAGGACCGTGTGGGGCATGGATTACCTACGTGTCCACTGAAGCAAAAGTGGGAGCGGCAGAAAGGACCTCTCTTGCAGGATATATATATATATATATATATATATATATATATATATATATATATATATATATATATATATATATATATATATATATTGTAAGCCCCTGTTTTTCAAAATTTTTATTTAATTATTGTTTATTAATTTTTAATGTTATTTTTAGCCTTAAAATAATTAATTAGATTTTTAGGAATTTTTCTAGAATTTTTAAATGATTTTTAAATGAGTTTTATATATAAAAATATCACTTTGCAATTTAATTAAATGTTTTAAATATTAATTGGTAATTTTCTAAATTGTTTTAATATGGTTTTGTAAATTTTAGAATTATTTTTATATCATTTTGCAATTTATTTAAATGTTATAATATCATTATGTAATTTGTTAAATTGTTTTATATTCAGTATGCAATTTATTTAATTGTTAATATATCATTTTGCAATTATTGATTTGTTTTAAGTTACGGAATGCAAATTACTATTTGCATTCAGCCACCCTAGGGACCTAGTTGTAATAACCTAAATCCTAGGGACCCTAACGCAAAACCTAAACCAACCCCCCCCCCCCCCCCCCGACGACCGGACAGCTGCCGACGACCGGCCAGCTGCCCCCCCCCCCCCCACGTCCCGACCGACTTCGACCGACCTCCTCTGCCTATAAAACAAAGCCCTCTCTTTCCCCAGACAAACCCTAACCCTAACCGACCACCACGACCACGACAACCCCCCTTTCTTCTCCGACGAACCCCAAACCCTAGCTCTACTCCGGCGACCCCCGTTCGTCCACCACCGCTTGACGTCATCGTCCCCAACCACCACCATCAGGACCGCCTCATCGAGCCGCGCCTAGCGCCGCCCAAGCGCCTTGACCCCGACGCCCCCAGCCGTTCGCCCCCTCGACTTCCACCCCTCAGCCGGACACGTAGGTAACATTCCTTCCTCTGTGTCGTGCGTGTCTCAAACTGAGACACGAGACTCGCCTAGACTCAGGGGACTCGACTGTGGTGCTGGACACGTGTTAGCCGAGTCGTACGTGTCGTGCTGGGCACGGACACGTCGACTCTGTGTCAGATTCCAACTTCTCGTGTCCTGGACTGTATGGACACGAGACGAACTGTGAACTAGACTAACGGGTTGGACTTTGCTTAACGGGTAAAAATCCATTTAATTTCTGTACTAAATAAATGAAACAAAAACCCTATCCTAACAATCGGGCCGGACTGGCCTACTGGCCAGCCCGCACAGTTTAGAAACCCCCCCCCCCCCCGCTGGCTCAGGATCGAGCCCCCCTTTCCTTTCTGTTTTTCTTTTCTGTTTTCTTTTTTCTTTTCTTTTTCTTTTCTTTTCTTTTACTGTTTGTATATATGTATATATATTAGTATATATGTATATATACTGTTTTAACAGTATATATGTATATATGTATATGTTTTATAGTTAGTAAATTATTTGTATATATGTTAGTATTTATATATATATATATATACACATATGTATATATGTATATATTTTCTTGTGTATGTATATATATTATTATATATATATATATATATATATATATATATATATATATATATATATATATATATATATATATATATATATATATATATATATATATATATATATATATATACTTTATAAATTAAGTATTTTCTTGTGTATATATATATATGTACTTTTGTCATAGGTATGTATATATTCATTTTGTATAAAATTTACCTTATTAAAATGATAATATTATTTTGACTATTTTCAAATTGTATTTTATTGTATTTAAATTACTGCAACCATTTGATGTCCAAGCCTAGCATGGGTATTTGGGCTCAAATGTGTTTTCACACATTCAAGACCTGTACAAGTCATATTGGACTTGATTCATGGCCTTGGGTCCTGTATTTGAACTTTGGTTCAAATTATATACATGGACAAAATACGCAGATAATTAATTATTATGTACAATGCTGTTTTTGATTTTCTAAAAAAATACTTAAAGTATTGCTAAAATTATGAAAAAATAGTTTTTAGATACTTTGTTAAGTTGGCTAATTTAGTATAATTTTTGTAGTATTTAATTTACTGTTTTGCCACTAGTTTGGCATATGAAACCAAAACTCACTTTCTGTATACTTAGGAAAACTGATTTTTATAAAATATTTGTACTGGATAATAAATTCCAGAAAAATTATAATAAATTTCTATGATTAACAAGGATCACCTTGGTACTTTACTTTAAGAAAAACTAGGCTTCTTGTCTATCTCTAAAATTGTTAGAACACAATAGTCTTTTGATTTATTTATTGATTAATTACGACTTATAGCTTTTTATGTTATTTGCAGTTTTAGTCGTGTTGAACCCCATCCCTCACTAGTGTAAAGACCCTAAAAAGTTAGTTAACACAGTGTGCCACCCCACATTGGTCTCCTAGTCCAAGTCATTATTTTGGCTAGGTGCCCAGTCACAAGTCGTGTCACACCAGTTTAGTGATCTAGTATTTTAGCTTAGTGTAAAAGCTAAGTTATTGCATTTATTTCTACAGTGACGAGTTACTGGACATCCATAGCACTGTTATCGCAGCTTGTTTTGTTTTGCTTTGCTAGAGACAAGTACTTTCTACGAACTTTACATATTGTCACATAAATGAACTGCAAACCCCACCATGTTATATGCTGATCCTTGGGGTAGCAAGTTAGATCTTTACATGTTGTGCTTTCAGTTACTACCATGCTTAGAACAGTCTTGATGTATCTCTCACATGATTAGAATATGGGTATGGGGAAACTGATAGTATTGTACGTGATCACGACCCCCCTACAGTAGCGAGCTCGGTCGCATTTTATATGCATTGCCTTGCCGCAGGCCATTACCCCGCATGTCTGTACGGATGTACATTTATGCTTGTTAACTTGTACGTATGTACATTTCATTATGTGCCCTCCAGCACATTGTACATCTATTGACCGATCACGTACTTGCTACAGTTTTAAATATTACATATACATCTGTCTTTATGATATATGTGTCCTTGCCATGATAGACTATGTGATGCCATGCTTTCCAGTTATTTCTCACATGTTCATTCTCATGTTCATTTCCATGTTTCATATGCTAGTTTGCTAGATTTAGTACTTGCTCCCGTCCTGACAGGATAACGTTGTAGGTGTCCTTACTGAGGAGGAGTTACTCTGCGACTCATACTATGGAGTTACTACCGAGGACCCGGCTCTGCTTTACGAGGATGTTCCTGCGGGAAACCTCGCCTAGATGTCTTTTGTTTACTTAGACTTTGAGAGTAGACATGTATTAGACTACATCATTTTGTAACTGGACATGTATCCAGTTTTACATTTCAGTTTACTTGTACTTGGATATTTTACTATATACGACGACTTTTGTGTTTGGAGCATTTATGATTCTTCTTCACTTATAGAACTGTTAGTACATTTAGTCTTATCCTGTTGTCTTTAGAACAGCTCACTACGTTTTATCTCAACGTAGGCTGGATATGACTCGGCCTGGCCCAACAATTTGGGTAGCGGGTCGTGACATGTTTTTTTTGGTGGCCCATGCAGGTCCTGACTAAATTGTTTGGTTACGTTATTGTACCAAACATGCCTGCAATTAGGAACTTAAGGTAATTAGACAACATTAGGAAAGACGCTTAGAACACCTAGAGGAATGCTAGGATTGCAACATAGGAAATACATCACATATTTGCTATTATAATTAGATTTTCTTGCATATGATTGCTTGCTTCAAACAAGTCCTTATAAGTCTTTTTATGTGTAATTTAGATGGTGCTTACTCGTTCATCCCAGTATGTTACCCCCGAGAATGGGGCCCTCCATATCCAGTCAGCTGACCGGTTGACTGATACACCTCCACCTACCACATTCCCCCACTCCACAGATCCACATACCCAGATACCACCTTCCACATCCCAGTCCCAGCAGGACCCGATACTTCTACCACCCCCTATCACCATACCCACCCAGGCTTCCGTCACACTCGACGGGACCCAGCTGCTCACACTGATCCAGGGATTCCTAACAACCCATCAGGAGCAGACTACCCTACTCCGCCAGAGCATGGAGCGTTCTGAGGGACGTCCCGTGGTCCCACCATATGTAGAGCCACGGCAGAGAGCGGGGACAGTTAAGGACTTCATGGGTCTGAATCCCAAGGAGTTCTCAGGGACAGAGGGCATAGTAGTAGCTGATGATTGGCTAGATTCAGTAGAGAGGAAGCTTCTGGGAGTTAGGATGCCGGATGACCTTCAGGTCGAGGCAGCAGGATTTCTGCTGATAGACTTAGCCGGAGTCTGGTTCAGGAATGAGCCATTGTTCGCGAGAGGTAGAGCCACCTGGGACCAGTTCAAGACCCAGTTCAAGAAGAAGTTCTTCTCGACCACTGCTAGAGTAGCCATGGGGCTACGATTCCAGAACATCCAGCAGGGGAACCGTTCTGTTGACGACTATGCGGGAGAGTTCAGTCGCTTGAGCCGTTTTGCTCCTAGTCTGGTTGCTGATCCAGAGGAGATGACCCGTAGATTTTGCCATGGTCTAGTTCCAGACATTGGCATTCTTATAGTGGCGAACGGTACGACTGACTACTACCAGAGCCTAGAGTTGGCCCGGAGCATTGAGGAGCGTCTTCTGTCTAGCAAGAGGCCGGTTTCTGTACATCACGAGGGACCGTCCAAGCGTCAGGCTTTCCAGCAGAGAGCGCCGACGCCACCCCAGCAAACTTACCATCCCCCTACATCACATCACCCGACCCAGCCAGTTAGAGCCCCGGGACCCCGACAGCAGCAGCAGAAGAGAACTTTTTGTGCATTCTGCAAGAAGGTAGGCTACGACGCTTTCGTTTGTAGGAAGAGGTTGGGTCAGTGTTTAGCTTGTGGGTCTGCCATCCATCAGATTCGGGACTGCCCAGTAGCCAAGGGACCTCAGGGGAGAGTTTATAGTCTAGCCGTTGAGCCGGAGCCGGAACAGGTTTCGGGAGGTTAGTTTTGACCGTAGCCTTAGTCATTTGTTGTGTTGCTTGCTATGCTAGAATATTGTAGGGTCTTCAATCCTTGTGAATTTCGAGGACGAAATTTTTCAAGGAGGGAAGACTTGTAAGTCCCTGTTTTTCAAAATTTTTATTTAATTATTGTTTATTAATTTTTAATGTTATTTTTAGCCTTAAAATAATTAATTAGATTTTTAGGAATTTTTCTAGAATTTTTAAATGATTTTTAAATGAGTTTTATATATAAAAATATCACTTTCCAATTTAATTAAATGTTTTAAATATTAATTGGTAATTTTCTAAATTGTTTTAATATGGTTTTGTAAATTTTAGAATTGTTTTATATCATTTTGCAATTTATTTAAATGTTATAATATCATTATGTAATTTGTTAAATTGTTTTATATTCAGTATGCAATTTATTTAATTGTTAATATATCATTTTGCAATTATTGATTTGTTTTAAGTTACGGAATGCAAATTACTATTTGCATTCAGCCACCCTAGGGACCTAGTTGTAATAACCTAAATCCTAGGGACCCTAACGCAAAACCTAAACCAAACCCCCCCCCCCCCCCCCGACGACCGGACAGCTGCCGACGACCGGCCAGCTGCCCCCCCCACGTCCCGACCGACTTCGACCGACCTCCTCTGCCTATAAAACAAAGCCCTCTCTTTCCCCAGACAAACCCTAACCCTAACCGACCACCACGACCACGACAACCCCCCTTTCTTCTCCGACGAACCCCAAACCCTAGCTCTACTCCGGCGACCCCCGTTCGGCCACCACCGCTTGACGTCATCGTCCCCAACCACCACCATCAGGACCGCCTCATCGAGCCGCGCCCAGCGCCGCCCAAGCGCCTTGACCCCGACGCCCGCAGCCGCCGTTCGCCCCCTCGACTTCCACCCCTCAGCCGGACACGTAGGGTAACATTCCTTCCTCTGTGTCGTGCGTGTCTCAAACTGAGACACGAGACTCGCCTAGACTCAGGGGACTCGACTGTGGTGCTGGACACGTGTTAGCCGAGTCGTACGTGTCGTGCTGGGCACGGACACGTCGACTCTGTGTCAGATTCCAACTTCTCGTGTCCTGGACTGTATGGACACGAGACGAACTGTGAACTAGACTAACGGGTTGGACTTTGCTTAACGGGTAAAAATCCATTTAATTTCTGTACTAAATAAATGAAACAAAAACCCTATCCTAACAATCGGGCCGGACTGGCCTACTGGCCAGCCCGCACAGTTTAGAAACCCCCCCCCCCCCCCCCCGCTGGCTCAGGATCGAGCCCCCCTTTCCTTTCTGTTTTTCTTTTCTGTTTTCTGTTTTCTTTTCTTTTTCTTTTCTTTTCTTTTACTGTTTGTATATATGTATATATATAGTATATATGTATATATACTGTTTTAACAGTATATATGTATATATGTATATGTTTTATAGTTAGTAAATTATTTGTATATATGTTAGTATTTATATATATATATATACACATATGTATATATGTATATATTTTCTTGTGTATGTATATATATTATTATATATATATATATATATATACTTTATAAATTAAGTATTTTCTTGTGTATATATATATATACTTTTGGCATAGGTATGTATATATTCATTTTGTATAAAATTTACCTTATTAAAATGATAATATTATTTTGACTATTTTCAAATTGTATTTTATTGTATTTAAATTACTGCAACCATTTGATGTCCAAGCCTAGCATGGGTATTTGGGCTCAAATGTGTTTTCACACATTCAAGACCTGTACAAGTCATATTGGACTTGATTCATGGCCTTGGGTCCTGTATTTGAACTTTGGTTCAAATTATATACATGGACAAAATACGCAGATAATTAATTATTATGTACAATGCTGTTTTTGATTTTCTAAAAAAATACTTAAAGTATTGCTAAAATTATGGAAAAATAGTTTTTAGATACTTTGTTAAGTTGGCTAATTTAGTATAATTTTTGTAGTATTTAATTTACTGTTTTGCCACTAGTTTGGCATATGAAACCAAAACTCACTTTCTGTATACTTAGGAAAACTGATTTTTATAAAATATTTGTACTGGATAATAAATTCCAGAAAAATTATAATAAATTTCTATGATTAACAAGGATCACCTTGGTACTTTACTTTAAGAAAAACTAGGCTTTTTGTCTATCTCTAAAATTGTTAGAACACAATAGTCTTTTGATTTATTTATTGATTAATTACGACTTATAGCTTTTTATGTTATTTGCAGTTTTAGTCGTGTTGAACCCCATCCCTCACTAGTGTAAAGACCCTAGAAAGTTAGTTAACATAGTGTGCCACCCCACATTGGTCTCCTAGTCCAAGTCATTATTTTGGCTAGGTGCCCAGTCACAAGTCGTGTCACACCAGTTTAGTGATCTAGTATTTTAGCTTAGTGTAAAAGCTAAGTTATTGCATTTATTTCTACAGTGACGAGTTACTGGACATCCATAGCACTGTTATCGCAGCTTGTTTTGTTTTGCTTTGCTAGAGGCAAGTACTTTCTACGAACTTTACATATTGTCACATAAATGAACTGCAAACCCCACCATGTTATATGCTGATCCTTGGGGTAGCAAGTTAGATCTTTACATGTTGTGCTTTCAGTTACTACCATGCTTAGAACAGTCTTGATGTATCTCTCACATGATTAGAATATGGGTATGGGGAAACTGATAGTATTGTACGTGATCACGACCCCCCTACAGTAGCGAGCTCGGTCGTATTTTATATGCATTGCCTTGCCGCAGGCCATTACCCCGCATGTCTGTACGGATGTACATTTATGCTTGTTAACTTGTACGTATGTACATTTCATTATGTGCCCTCCAGCACATTGTACATCTATTGACCGATCACGTACTTGCTACAGTTTTAAACATTACATATACATCTGTCTTTATGACATATGTGTCCTTGCCATGATAGACTATGTGATGCCATGCTTTCCAGTTATTTCTCACATGTTCATTCTCATGTTCATTTCCATGTTTCATATGCTAGTTTGCTAGATTTAGTACTTGCTCCCGTCCTGACAGGATAACGTTGTAGGTGTCCTTACTGAGGAGGAGTTACTCTGCGACTCATACTATGGAGTTACTACCGAGGACCCGGCTCTGCTTTACGAGGATGTTCCTGCGGGAAACCTCGCCTAGATGTCTTTTGTTTACTTAGACTTTTGAGAGTAGACATGTATTAGACTACATCATTTTGTAACTGGACATGTATCCAGTTTTACATTTCAGTTTATTTGTACTTGGATATTTTACTATATACGACGACTTTTGTGTTTGGAGCATTTATGATTCTTCTTCACTTATAGAACTGTTAGTACATTTAGTCTTATCCTGTTGTCTTTAGAACAGCTCACTACGTTTTATCTCAACGTAGGCTGGACATGACTCGGCCTGGCCCAACAATTTGGGTAGCGGGTCGTGACATATATATATATATATATATATATATATATATATATATATATATATATATATATATATATATATATATATATATATATATATATATATAAAAGAAAATATATATATATATATATGTTGGAATTATTCAATAATTAAGGGGCCACACATGTAAAATTAATTGCGTTTGGGTTATCTAAATAATTAAACCAAATTAAAGTGGTCTATTTGAAAATTGGCTTAAGGGTATAATTGTCATGGAATTAATGTGTAGATACTGGAGATCATTCTAATTTGATGAGGGGCCAAATTAGAAATATCAAAACATATAAATATATGTATTCATTAGGGTTATGGTTTTCAACTTATACGGCCACCAAAAAAGAGAGCTTTTCTTTTTTTTCTCTTCTGCATCCCCATCAACAGAAAGAGAGGGACAAAGGATTCGGATTCTTCTTTGTCATTAAGGGTCGTAGCAAGTTGGAAGATCGAACCCCATAAAAGGACGACCGTTTGAAGATCCATCGAGCCTAGCAATGGATTTAGGTACGCTTCCGCAATTTAGTTTATGTTCTTCATCTCATGAATCGATATGGTACAATAAAATTTCTAACGAGTGGTATCAGAGCCTCCCTGTTTTCTTCTTGAGTTTGAAATTTTTGGATTTAATTTATCTTTGTTGGTATTCAATTTTGTCGAATTTGCTAGGTTATAATTTACCAAGAATAAAGTCTAAAGTAAACTATGAAAAAGGTTGGTAAGATATGATAGTCATAATTTTTTATTCAACCGATCATCCGATCAAGGGGTCGGATGGGATAGTAGTTCTGAACCTATTGACTCCATTGCTGGTCATTTGCTTTTAGTTTTTTTAATTATTATTGAAAATTATCGTGCTTTCGCTGCTAGGTAAGGTAGCATGGATTATTATGGAAAGAGCTCATTTTAGCATTATATATTCCCTGTTATAGCAAGGATACAATCATGTTGGGTTAAGTCTACAAAGTCAGTAGTGCTTGGGATTTAATATTTTATTAAAATATTATGCTACTCTGGATTCGTTTAGTATTTGTAATCGACTATGTGGAATAATCCAAACTAGATTGCTATTATTGAAATATGTCTCAAGTTTTCGTGGGTTGCAATGGTGTTTTTTTTATTGAAATTCACCCAAGTATTAGAGAGAGTGCAGAATCGAGATAGATTTTTGTGATTCTCTCCTGGCTTTGGAGGTTCAGTTCTCTCCATAATTTTTTGGAACTTTTTGGTGCAGATTTGGAAATTTTGGCTATGATAAAAAAAGGGGGACCGGACAAACGTTTGTCATCCATGAAAATTTCTTTGGATTGGATGAATGATTGTTGAGGCTCCCAATTCTATTGCAAGTATAGTCAAATTTTTGACTTTTCCTAAAACTACAGATATGCTTCTAATTCTTTTGAATTTGGCATCTTGTTGTTTATGGTAGTGGAATTATGAATTTTTGTTATAAGAAGATATGTTTCCATATGTTTTTTTTGAAGCCAATATATATGATGAAAGAGCATTTATTATTAGATATTTCATGTGCATCAATATATCAGAGTGATTTAATTCATGTTTAAATCATGCAAAGGATTTACATGCTTATGATTATTTTATTTGAGTTGTAATCTTATAAACGTGCATGTACATAAAGTTTTGGACATGATTCGATTTTGTAAAATTTAGTCAACATTCAAATTTTTGGTGCCTTTTGTGACTAGCAATAGTCGTCTAATATTCTAAATAGACACATTGAAACAAGATGTCACCAAAGTAACCTCTCTTGCGTAGATAGTCTATGAGGGATGTTGGATGTTTGTGTGTGTATATTCATGTGGATATTAGTCGGCCCAAAGGAAGGTTAATACTTGGCCGAATTGTACACATACTTGTGGTGATAAATGTGTGACAATTGTAAGGTTTACATGTGAATAATAACCTGATCCAAAGATAGGCTTATTATTTGACATAACTTATTATCAACGTTTGATCATTACACCAAGAGTACAACTTGTAGTTAATATCACTGTCCAAAGACTTGATATTAATGATGTACTAGGTATCTTGAGATGGGGTTCACCATTATTTGAATTTGTTTAACTATATTTTACTCTTTGGTTATTAATTAGAGCATGTTTGTCTATTTATTTTTGTTCTCTTTACAGTTAATGTTGCTACAATATCTGCCAATAAGAATTTAATTTTCATGTTTAATGGGATAAACTTTAAGGGCAAAAAAGAAAATAAATACAGAAGCTGCTAAGGGTCCAGCTCAAAAGAAACAACAACATAAAACTAAGGATTATTTTTTTTTTTGTTACAAGCTAGGACACATAAAGAAGAAATGTACAAAGTACCATACATGGCGTATAAAGAAAAGTACATTTCTAATTTGGTCTGTTCTGAGGTTAATTTAGATTTAGTACCTAAAAACATGTGGTGGTTAGATTCTGGTGCTACTACCCATATTAGTTTATAGACAAGGTTGTCTGAGCTACCGAAGCCAATTAATGGTGAAAGATACATCTATGTGGGTGACGACAAATCGGTAGAAGTGAAAGCAATATGACATTTTAGGTTATTTTTAGGAACCGATTATTATTGGATTGATAGACACTTTTATTATACCGTCTTTTAGACGAAATTCAGTTTCAGTTTCCTTAATGGACAAATCTGGTAATCATTGTTCATTTGGAAATAATAAGTTTAGTCTATTTTTAAATTCAAATATTATTGGTAACTGTTCCCTTAAGGTTTATGATAACCTATATTCATTTAAAACTATTGCATCTTACAATAAAACCTTACAAGTGGAGTCATGTGGTACTAAATGCAAAATTAACAAAAATGTTTTTTAGTCTCATTATGACATAAGCGATTAGGTCACATCTCTAGAAATAGAGTTGAACGATTTGTTGATGAGATTTGGATTTTATTGACTTTATAGACTTTAATGTCTATATTAATGTGTAAGGTAATACAGACCAAAGTTAAATTGTAAACAGCTACTTATTGGCTATGTTGATAGATCGATGGGTTAATAATTATACGGTCCCACACTAAGAATTTTTTTTGAGACGAGAAGTATAATATTTTTTGAGGATGTTGAGTTTGGGAGAGAAATAAAGTCAAAGACATTATCTTTGAGGAGGAATCAATTGTGATTTCTACTATCACTTTTGACGATATGGAGGATTTTGTACATGTCATTGATCAAGAAGTGAATTCGGAGCCTCAACAAGACAATGTCGAATTACCTCTACAAGCCGTGTTGAGATACCTTGACAAGATAATGTAGCAGCACCCCCATTCAAGATAAGGTAATTATTCTGAGGAACAAACTCAACAACCTCAAGAATGGTAATGTTAAGATGGTTCACAAGAGAAGGAGAAATATAATTTCGGAATATTGTCATATTTCTCTAGGGACGTGAGGAAAACTATGGAATATTGGAAGGTGATTCAATCATCTTCCGTCAGGCCATGGAAAGTTCCAACTCTTAAAAGGATTAAGGAAATAAATAAAGAGTATAAGTCTAGCAAGATAATAAAGTTTAGGAACTTGTCACATTACCAAAAGATACGAAGTTTATTGGTTGAAATGACATTAAAACCAAGAAAGATTCGAAAGGATAATGTGGAGAGGTATAAAGTACGTTCTTGCAGCTAGTGACTTTACTCAAAAGTTAACGATTGATTTTAAAGAGACTTTCTCTTCGGTATCTTTGAAAGACTCTTTTAAAACAATCACAGAACTTGTTGCACATTTTGATCTTGAGTTACATTAAATGGATGTCAAAATTGTGTTTCTCAATGATAACATCGACGAAACAATTTATGGTGCATACAGAAAACTTTGTGTTTGAAAGACCCAAGAATATGGTTGCAAATTGACAAAATCTATTCATGGACTCAAGCAGGATTCTCGTCGAAGGTACTTAAAGTTTTACCAGTGATTATCTCGTTTGGTTTTTGAGATAAACCATTAAAGATTGTGTATATCACAAGTTCAGTGGGAGTAAACAATTTTCTTAGTTATATATGTTGATGACATACTGCTTGCCAAAATACATAAGTATATTGTACGACACTAAAAATTTCTACCAAATAACTTTCAGAAGAAATATCTTGGTGTCGTTTTTTGTATTAGGAATCCAGATATACCGTGATCGTTCTTGGGATATTCTTGGATTATCACAAAAGATTTATATCAATAAAGTGCTCAAAAGATTTGGCATGCAAGAATGCAAACAAGGTGACAACCCTTACGTTAAGGAGACAAGTTCAGTCTCAGTCAAGTGCCCTAAGATTAGCCTTAAAATTAAGAAAATACAATAGATTTTCCATTCATGACCAGTTGTAGGAAGTCTAATATATGCTCAAATTGTACGCGTTAGGATATTGCGTACATATTCAAATGTTAGGCAGATTTTAAGCAATATAGATGGATCATTGGGTAGCAGCCAACTACTTAAGTAATTAATAGAGAACAAAGAATTATATGCTCTTTGTAGGAGATCGGATAATTTTGGAGATCATAAGGTATTCTGACTCGATTTTGCTGGATGCCAAACAGCAGGAGATCTACATCAGGTTATATTGATTGGTGGAGATATTTTAGATTAGTGTCAAACATGCACTCATAATTTCTTCTACCATGGCAACAAGGTTTATAACATGTTGTTAGGCATCTATTCAGGGAATATGGTTGCAAAATTTTGTCACAGGCTGCACCTACAGTACGGATTGAAAGACCAAATAAATTATGGTGTGACAATAAATCAGCAGTACTGTATCCCAATAACAACAGAAACTTGTATAAGTCAAGGATATTGACATAAAGTTTCTAGTTGTGAAAAAAAATTAAGAATGGTTAAAATATCCATATAGCACATTAGGAAAAACTCTATGTTAGCGGATCCGCTCACAAAAATATTATCATCCAAGGTCTTCTGAGCATACTGCTAATATGGGTGTTAATTAAGAATGTGCAATATAGTAGGAGTTTGTATTTTAGTATTTGGGATCTATTGGTTTTGGACGCATTTGTGTATAAAGTATTTTGGATATTTTTCTGATCAGATATATGAAAATTCAGTCATTCTATTTTCATTATGTTAAAGTATTGATCTCACAAGTTAAGGAGGACCAGTTGGAATAGACTTGTATTGATCATATTGCGTGTAATTTCCATGCTACGCATCCATAATGATCTATGTCGTTTAGCTATATTGGTATATGTGACCATTGATGGTTTAGTTACGCTATATGTGACGAAGGCCGCTTTAATCCTATGTTGATATGGTTAATAGACGAGATTGTCCGGATATACCCTAAGGATTAAGATAGCAATTTATGAGCTCACTAAGGTTAACACAATTAAAAGGTTACATATGTGGCCCAGTGAAAGATTGTTGGAATTATTCAATAATTAAGGGGCGACACATGTAAAATTAATTGTGTTTGGGCTATCTAAATAATTAAGCCAAATTAAAGTGGTCTATTTGAAAATTGGCTTAAGGGTTATAATTGTCATGGAATTGTGTGTAGATACCGGAGATAATTCTAATTTGATGAGGGGCCAAATTAGAAATATCAAAAAATATAATATGTATTCATTAGGGTTATGGTCTCCAACTTATACGGCCACCAAAAAGAGAGGTTTTTCTCTTTTTCTTTTCTGTATTCCCATCAACAGAAAGAGAGGGACAAAGGATTCGGATTCTTCTTTGTCATTAAGGGTCGTAGCAAGTTGGAAGATCGAACCCCATAAAAGGACGACGTTTCAAGATCCATCAATCCTAGCAATGGATTCAGGTACGCTTCCGCAATTTAGTTTAATTCTTTATCTCATGAATCGAATGGTACAATAAATTTCTAACAATATATATATATATATATTATATATATATATATATATATATATATTATATATATATATATATATATATGATCTCCGATTTGCATGTCCATGCTATCCATCGTTGGATGTTATTTAAGTCATATAATCTTAACCATTTATTTGAATGGTTGAAAATCAACGGTTAAGATTAGAGACTTAAGCAAGATCCAACAGTTGTTAACATGGGGATGCAAAAAATGAAATATATATATATATATATATATATATATATATATATATATATATATATATATTATATATATATAATATATATATATATAAGAGGTCCTTTTTTCGCTCCTTATCTATATATATATAATATATATATATATATATATTATATATATATATATAATTCCAAAAAAAACTCCCATTTTATTCATAACAAGTTGTAAAATGCCGAAGCCTTTAAGTAAGACGCAAAAAGAATACAGAAAAAGAGCACTAAAAAGGATCCCGTACTCCTAGGACAAACGTCAGGAGAGCATGGACTGCCAGAAGTCCTCAAGTCTGTGATCGCATTGCCTGCTGACTTTGTGAGTTTGACAGAGAACCTCCTGAATAAGTTGGTCGGACGAGTATTGGTGTCCTCGTATCTGAATTTGTTACGATTCTTCCACCGGACCCACGTAATGGTGGCTGCAACGATCTGGTGGCCGTGAGGGTGATACTCCAGGTGGCCAGAAGATCGTTGAAGCTCCCACCATCCTGGTTCTGTCTGCAACATAAGATAGAGCATTCCATACCCCGAGGGCGAGTCTCCTGAGAACAAAATATGGTCAACCATTTTAGACTCTCTCACCCTGCAGCAATGACACGCAGAAGCCAAACTGAATCTAGGTGTTGAGAGCTTCGTCGGTAGAAAGTTCTTGCGAACGCTCTCCACATCATAAAGGACCATTTTTTGGGTATGTAAGATTGCCAGAAAGATCCGATGATAGGGAAAGGCACCCCAATGCCCCTGGCTACCACTTGGCTGATACAACGAGAGAGCGGTTTGTCGAGATAGACCACTGCATAACGTCGGGTTCCGCCCTGATCTGAAGCACGACGTCGAGGAGCAAGTAGCGGCCCCTACTCCACTCCAGTCTCGAACCCTCTTCCAATTATAGTCACCCGAGAAATCCTATAAATCTCTAATGGTATAGTGAGAACGCACCGCCAGTAACTTGGGGAGGAGATCAGCTCCAGACCACCGTTCGAAGAATAAGGATGATTCGCCCAAGCCCAGCTTAAGACGAATCAGAGGTTCATTAAGGTTCCTCCCTTGAGGATACGCTGCCAAGAGTGGAAGATCTACAGTTGAAATCCGCATCGGACGAATGAATGTGCTTGAAATATGGCCTTCATGAACCGCATCCAGAGGTTACGGCTCACCCGAAGCTTCCACCACAGCTGTAAACCCTCTTCCCGAATTTTTAAAACTTTATCTATTTTATTTCTATTTTTCATGTATAAAATAAAATTTATCTTTCTATAACATATAATTCTTGGATGACAAAAATAATGTCTAATTATTAGAAAATAATATTTTTGTAATCATATAAATTTATTATACAATTATTTGATTTAATATTATCAAGTATTATTTTACAATTTGATATTTATGATAAAATACTTATAAAATTATTTAGGTTTAACACTAGCATTTATTTTAAATATTTGATTTTAGAAAAGTTATTTTAAATATCAGTAGATATTATTTTAACTTCTTGTAGTAATCGATTATTCGATTAAGATTTCAAAAGTATATGATTTAAAATATTGATAATATCGAATATATACTTTAAATATTATTATGATAATTATTTATTTCGATTGTGATTAGATCGATTTTGGTTAAATGCTATTTGATTTGGAATTGAATTTATATGATTAAATTTTGATAATATTAGATGTTAATTTAAATTGGTAGTGTTATCTACAAATGGTTTTGATTAGATTAATTTGTTTTAAATGTTTATTTGAATTTAAAATAAAAGGAAAGTTATCTATAAGAATTGATAATCCTTATCAAAGTAGGAGAGTAACCTCCTACATAGGAGAGCTGCGTCTATTTTGCTTCAATCCCAACAATTCTTCAACCATCACTCACGAGCCATCCCTCTCTCCCTTCCCGTCAATCACCACAACACACAACACCGACAAAACCCTGCTCTCCTCCACAACCACCCCGACACGACCAACAAGAGATCCGACTCCTCCATGCCTCTGAAACGCCAATACCAGTGCCACCAGAACACAGCCAACAGCAAAAAATTAGGTGCCAAAGTGTCCGTGTCCAACATTACCATCATCGTGTCCACCTCGGGTCCGACCCCGGGCATCCGTGTTCGTTTCCTTCATCCAGTCCCTTACAACCGTCATACAAATCCTCTGTGTCCAGCACCCGGACACAGGAACACCAGAAAGCAAAATACCTAATCCTAGACCTAACCTGCGGCCGGCGCTGGCGTCACTCTTCGAGCCACCACCGCCCCGTCGGTTAACGGCCGACCCGCCACCACCAAGTCGTGCCCGACCGCGACCGTGTTCCTCCATCACGTCACCGATCCAACTCCCCTCCGTTGAGCGTTGGTGAAGCCGCGGACGGCCGTCTCGCCAAGCACTGCTGCCTCGCCGTGGTGCTTCCCGAGCACCGGTAGGATCCCCACTGGCAGCGCCCACCAACCGGCGTCCGTCCACCCAGCGCAACGCCTTGCCAGGGCCTCGACGAACCTCGCCCTTCCAGCGCCTCCCTCCGCCGCGGCCAATCGCCGTTGGGGCGCCGCCGCCTCAACTCCGCGGCCAGGCACCGCGTTCTCGCGAGCGGCCACCGCAGTGACCGCTGTGTCGTGCTTCGCCAGCGTCCAGCTCACGAGCGGCACCGAGCGCCGACCCCTCTGGTCTCTCTCTCTCTCCCTTTCCTCTTTGTAGGTTTCTTTCTCTCTCCTTCAACTCTTGCTACTTTTATTTGTTGACTTCTGCTTACTTTTCCTCTCGAAGAAACCGAGGGAACAGCAGTGATAATACTGCTTCTCTTATTATATTAAATGAGTTTTGGATTATCAGTAACCGAGAAGGAACATTATATAATTTATATATACAAGTACAGTAGGTTTTAGTATATTATAAAAGTACAATACTAGTGATAGGTATTTCTTAATGTTACATTTAGTATATATATATATTATATTTATGTGAATTATTATTATTATTATTATTATTATTATTATTATTAGTGTTAAAACCTTTAGCACTATTTATATTGTTCATTCAAATATATATAGATTAAATAATTTCCTAAAAATTAGTTTGTGACAAAATAAATATATATATGTTATGTTCTAAGATTTTATATGGGTCCATTTATACATATTTTCAAGTCTCTAAATATTTTGTTTTCTAAGTAATGGTACTTTATTAATGTCAACAGGTTTCATTACGTATATAAGCATTTTATATAAGTTTACAAACTAATTTTAAGTATTTTTCTAATATGCTTCTAAAAATATTCAAATAGATGAATTCTAATAGTTATAAATATTCCGTAAATAAATATAAATATTTCTAAAAAGAGTTTATAAGATTTATATGGTATTTTCTTAAAGGCCTTTCAAATGTGTTTTGTAAAGTTTTCTAAATATTTTCTAAACATCTTGGAAATAAATATTTATATATATCATTGTATAATTAAGAATTACGTCTCTTAGATGATTTTTCTTTTAGATTAATCTTGATCATGACCAACCTAATCGTAGACGATTTTGGACTTCTTCATATCAACCCTAGGTAATTGGATTTTTCTGGATGCAATGGTACTATCGATTTTACCAGCTAAGGACCACAGGCAAGTGCACTTTCTGATTGCTTTTCGATTCATAGTAGTTGATACATTTCATGTTCATACATATATCTTGCTGCTTGTTGACACGCTCGTCACACGGAGTAGTCGGGAGGGGAAATATCTTAGTAAACATGTGGACTACCCAGAACTATCCCAGTGTCTCTCGTGAATGATAGCCGCTGCACACGACACGTGCAGTGAGCCTGATTTACCCCATAGCCGTTCACATGTCGAAACGAATATTTCACACCACCTAGATAGATGTCTTTTATTAGTTTTTCCTTATGTTTACTTCTCTACCGTGCTATGTCATCAGTTTTCTTACTAGCTTTCATATTCCATATGCTATTTTCATGTCTTGTCGATTCTATTGTGTTTTGCATTGTCGTCGGTTTGTGTACTTGTTCCATTCCTGACTGGAAACCAACATTTTTCAGGTTTAGCTGTGGCTTCACTTAGCTTGGGAGATACGGGTGTACTTGCAGGCAGAAACCTAGAAATTAGATAGAAGTTATATCATTTTCATTAATTTTTAAACTTTGTATTTTTGTTAAATGTAAATGTTGTAAATCTTGTAATTGTTGTAATAAATTTAGAAATGTGAATGAGCAATAATGTTTATTTTTGAGCATTTATTTTCTTGCGGGCTTGACAGCGTTCTATCGCCGACTCTGCGGCGTAGGCTGGCTTGGACACGTCTCGTATCCGAAAAGCGGGTGCGGGTCGTGACAAGTTTTTGTGGTGGCCCATGCAGGTCAGTTTTCGCAAAGTGTGCGAACTTGTGGTAGTACATATATTAGCCGTACTACCGCAAGCCTGCGACTAGAAAATGCTCATTCACAATTATGATTGAATTAATTTAGGAGAATGACTAGGAATATGAGTCCCTTATTAATTTGATTATTGGGTAGTTAAGGATTAGGCCATGCAATTTATTAAATTTAGATAACTTGAAAGATTTTTATAGATGCACTATTACATTTTGATACGACGATATGACCTAAGGTGGGTAGACTATTTACTCATCAACTTAGGCCTTTCTGGAGTCCAATTCCTAACCGTAACCCCTTTTCACAAATTTTTAAAATTTTTATTTATTTGAATTAAATTATGATTTTTGGAATTTTATTAATATCCATTTACAATATAGAAGGGTTTAGTCATGGTTAAGATTTAGAGTACAAGATGACTAGAAATCATGGCACGAATAGTGTGGTCGTGTGCCTTGATTAATGTTCTAGCCATGGTAGGGAAGGTCGAACCATAGGTGTACCCTAACTAGGGTAACCAGGCGAAGTCGTGACTTGATCCCTGTAGATAATTTAATTTGTTATAATTCGACTTTTAGAAGTCCCGGTTGTTCTAAACTAGCCCGAACCCAACCCAAGTCCTGGTGGTCATGTATTGCGACCAACGACGTCCATATAAACGCATATATGTATATATATTGGTACTCCATTTTAGTCTTGTGGATAATTTTCCTAAACATATATGATATATGTATTATTGCTATTTAGAGTTATACTTTTGTAAATAGGAAAACCCTATCTTAAAATGCTATTTTTGGGATTTATTTAGGCTATACGTATATACTTGTGTATGAATATAATCATAGTAGGTAGACATAGTACTATATACACATTTTCCTTAATCTTACATTTTATATCTCTCTCATCTTCGGCCACTTCTCCCTGATCAATCGTCTGAAACTCCAAAATCAATACCGCACTTTTAAGATAAATACTTGCATTCTTTTTCTATTTTTTTTATTAACTTTTACGACTTTTGAGACTCCTTTGAAATTCTTAGGGATATAATTGAAATAATTTTTGATGACCTGCGATGACAAGATAGCAGCGCACTGTCGTCACTTATTTGAATTATCGAGACTGCGGGTTCATTGCAGCCAGCAGCGCACTGGCGTGGCATGACCCCTAAGTTGAAATAAATTCAAGTAAGCGTGGGTAATCGAACATTATAAAAATTATGTCTTAATTGTCCTATTTAATCCTTGAGTTATTATGGATAGAGTTGGTAGAGTGTTCGATACCATATTATGCTCAAGTCATAAATCAAGGGTTTACTGCAGCCAGATGTACACTGGCGAGGCATGGATGCTTGGTTAAATGATTTTGGATATACTTATGGTTTTCGAATATTATAGAAACTACATCTTTTGGCATGTAATTGTTGAAAATTTTTATGTTCCACAACTACATAAACTCTCGAGTAAAATTTGGTTATTTCTTAACCTTTCATTACTTGAACCCTTCCTTTTATCTTTTCTACAGTTATTAGTCATCCTAGAAACCATCTAAACCTATTCACTAGATTCATAAACATACCTATATCATAATTCAATGATCATGCCTAAACAATTGCTTGTGTTAAACCAATTTCCTTGATCACCCTTAAACAAAATGTGATCGTGACTCAATCGTGAAACATTTTGATCGTGCCAAATCGCATCTTTTATTTTATTATCCATGAATACACGTGACTAATTAGATCATGAGTCATATCACTTCCTTGGTTATACAATTCGTCGTTTTATCCATTTCAATCAAAAATTTGGTTTCTGATTATTCTTCATAGTCGTGCCTAATTGTGCCCTTGAAATTTCGAGGACGAAATTTTTCTAAGGTGGGTAGATTTGTAAACCCTCTTCCCGAATTTTTAAAACTTTATCTATTTTATTTCTATTTTTCATGTATAAAATAAAATTTATCTTTCTATAACATATAATTCTTGGATGACAAAAATAATGTCTAATTATTTAGAAAATAATATTTTTGTAATCATATAAATTTATTATACAATTATTTGATTTAATATTATCAAGTATTATTTTACAATTTGATATTTATGATAAATACTTATAAAATTATTTAGGTTTAACACTAGCATTTATTTTAAATATTTGATTTTAGAAAAGTTATTTTAAATATCAGTAGATATTATTTTAACTTCTTGTAGTAATCGATTATTCGATTAAGATTTCAAAAGTATATGATTTAAAATATTGATAATATCGAATATATACTTTAAATATTATTATGATAATTATTTATTTCGATTGTGATTAGATCGATTTTGGTTAAATGCTATTTGATTTGGAATTGAATTTATATGATTAAATTTTGATAATATTAGATGTTAATTTAAATTGGTATTGTTATCTACAAATGGTTTTGATTAGATTAATTTGTTTTAAATGTTTATTTGAATTTAAAATAAAAGGGAAGCTTATCTATAAGAATTGATAATCCTTATCAAAGTAGGAGAGTAAACCTCCTACATAGGAGAGCTGCGTCTATTTTGCTTCAATCCCAACAATTCTTCAACCATCACTCACGAGCCATCCCTCTCTCCCTTCCCGTCAATCACCACAACACACAACACCGACAAAACCCTGCTCTCCTCCACAACCACCCCGACACGACCAACAAGAGATCCGACTCCTCCATGCCTCTGAAACGCCAATACCAGTGCCACCAGAACACAGCCAACAGCAAAAATTAGGTGCCAAAGTGTCCGTGTCCAACATTACCATCATCGTGTCCACCTCGGGTCCGACCCCGGGCATCCGTGTTCGTTTCCTTCATCCAGTCCCTTACAACCGTCATACAAATCCTCTGTGTCCAGCACCCGGACACAGGAACACCAGAAAGCAAAATACCTAATCCTAGACCTAACCTGCGGCCGGCGCTGGCGTCACTCTTCGAGCCACCACCGCCCCGTCGGTTAACGGCCGACCCGCCACCACCAAGTCGTGCCCGACCGCGACCGTGTTCCTCCATCACGTCACCGATCCAACTCCCCTCCGTTGAGCGTTGGTGAAGCCGCGGACGGCCGTCTCGCCAAGCACTGCTGCCTCGCCGTGGTGCTTCCCGAGCACCGGTAGGATCCCCACTGGCAGCGCCCACCAACCGGCGTCCGTCCACCCAGCGCAACGCCTTGCCAGGGCCTCGACGAACCTCGCCCTTCCAGCGCCTCCCTCCGCCGCGGCCAATCGCCGTTGGGGCGCCGCCGCCTCAACTCCGCGGCCAGGCACCGCGTTCTCGCGAGCGGCCACCGCAGTGACCGCTGTGTCGTGCTTCGCCAGCGTCCAGCTCACGAGCGGCACCGAGCGCCGACCCCTCTGGTCTCTCTCTCTCTCCCTTTCCTCTTTGTAGGTTTCTTTCTCTCTCCTTCAACTCTTGCTACTTTTATTTGTTGACTTCTGCTTACTTTTCCTCTCGAAGAAACCGAGGGAACAGCAGTGATAATACTGCTTCTCTTATTATATTAAATGAGTTTTGGATTATCAGTAACCGAGAAGGAACATTATATAATTTATATATACAAGTACAGTAGGTTTTAGTATATTATAAAAGTACAATACTAGTGATAGGTATTTCTTAATGTTACATTTAGTATATATATATATTATATTTATGTGAATTATTATTATTATTATTATTATTATTATTATTATTAGTGTTAAAACCTTTAGCACTATTTATATTGTTCATTCAAATATATATAGATTAAATAATTTCCTAAAAATTAGTTTGTGACAAATAAATATATATATGTTATGTTCTAAGATTTTATATGGGTCCATTTATACATATTTTCAAGTCTCTAAATATTTTGTTTTCTAAGTAATGGTACTTTATTAATGTCAACAGGTTTCATTACGTATATAAGCATTTTATATAAGTTTACAAACTAATTTTAAGTATTTTTCTAATATGCTTCTAAAAATATTCAAATAGATGAATTCTAATAGTTATAAATATTCCGTAAATAAATATAAATATTTCTAAAAAGAGTTTATAAGATTTATATGGTATTTTCTTAAAGGCCTTTCAAATGTGTTTTGTAAAGTTTTCTAAATATTTTCTAAACATCTTGGAAATAAATATTTATATATATCATTGTATAATTAAGAATTACGTCTCTTAGATGATTTTTCTTTTAGATTAATCTTGATCATGACCAACCTAATCGTAGACGATTTTGGACTTCTTCATATCAACCCTAGGTAATTGGATTTTTCTGGATGCAATGGTACTATCGATTTTACCAGCTAAGGACCACAGGCAAGTGCACTTTCTGATTGCTTTCGATTCATAGTAGTTGATACATTTCATGTTCATACATATATCTTGCTGCTTGTTGACACGCTCGTCACACGGAGTAGTCGGGAGGGGAAATATCTTAGTAAACATGTGGACTACCCAGAACTATCCCAGTGTCTCTCGTGAATGATAGCCGCTGCACACGACACGTGCAGTGAGCCTGATTTACCCCATAGCCGTTCACATGTCGAAACGAATATTTCACACCACCTAGATAGATGTCTTTTATTAGTTTTTCCTTATGTTTACTTCTCTACCGTGCTATGTCATCAGTTTTCTTACTAGCTTTCATATTCCATATGCTATTTTCATGTCTTGTCGATTCTATTGTGTTTTGCATTGTCGTCGGTTTGTGTACTTGTTCCATTCCTGACTGGAAACCAACATTTTTCAGGTTTAGCTGTGGCTTCACTTAGCTTGGGAGATACGGGTGTACTTGCAGGCAGAAACCTAGAAATTAGATAGAAGTTATATCATTTTCATTAATTTTTAAACTTTGTATTTTTGTTAAATGTAAATGTTGTAAATCTTGTAATTGTTGTAATAAATTTAGAAATGTGAATGAGCAATAATGTTTATTTTTGAGCATTTATTTTCTTGCGGGCTTGACAGCGTTCTATCGCCGACTCTGCGGCGTAGGCTGGCTTGGACACGTCTCGTATCCGAAAAGCGGGTGCGGGTCGTGACAACAGCTTCATCGAGAAAGCATCAACGACATGCGACAGCCTATAAAATCCCAGACCTCCCTTGCCCGTAGGTCTGGCCATGGTATCCCAACTCGCCCAATGATGTTGTCCTTACCATCACATTGGCCCCAGAAGAAGTTAGAGAATATATTTTCAATAGATGTGAGCACCTTCTTGGGGGAAGCAAGCGGCTAGGGTATATATGGGAATAGAGGAGAGCACGTGATGTATCAGAATTATTTTCTTGCCAGCGATAAAGTGACGTTGTGCCACCCCTCAAGTTTTTTTTCTAATCTTACCCACCAGTCCTTCAAAAATGCCCGCGTTGGATCTGCCGTTCACCATTTTGTTCAGATTGATCTGCTTAGTACTTTCCCGAAAATGATGAATATGGTGGAGGATAATGTGTCACCTTGTCTGACTCCACGACTGGATTTGAAGAAGCCTTCGGCTTGGCCGTTAATGACCATGGAGAACCACGAATTGCTGATCGATCTCCAAACGATATTGGTCCAGGTTTCTGAAAACCCAAAGGCCCTGAAAATCAAAATCATGAATTGCCAATCCAGCCTATCGTACACCCTTTCCATGTCCAGCTTGATGGCCACCTCTCGCTGGAAATTTTATGCATGTGATCATTTCCTGGGCCATCAGAATGTTGTCTAAAATGTTCTGACCGCGAACAAAATCGCTCTGCCCTTCGAAAATAATTTTGGAGAGGATCTCGATCATGCGGTTGGCAATAATCTTGGAGATGATTTTGTTGGTGAAGTTGCACAGGCTTATAGGACGAAAGTCTTTGAAAGTCTCCGAATTTTTCTGTTTGGGGATAATAATCAGGCTAGCACAGGAAATCGATCTGGGGTACCTTGCTCCTTGGAAAAAGGTGATGATCGCCTTGAATATCTGATTTGATGATATCCCAGCATGATCTGAAAAACACACCGGTGAACCCGTCTGGACCCGGGGCGCTGTGTTCGTCAATGGCCTACACAGCATATCTGACCTCCTGTTCAGAAAGAATAAGCTCCATCTGGGTGTTGTTACTGTCATCGATCAGGCGGGGGATCGCCGCAAGGAAATCCTCGTCCCTGGTGATGTCCACTTTGGTGAACAATTGAGAATAGAAATCCGCGGCCTCCAGATGGATACCTCGTTGATCTTTGATAATGTCCCCATTCTCATTAGCGATCTGGTGGAGGTTGAGTCTGTTTGCACCCCTTGACGCATGAGTGGAAATAACTGGTGTTTCTGTCTTCCTCACTATCTCAGGTCAGTCTAGCTTTCTGTTTCTGGAATTCTATCTCAATTTTAATGCGGTATTTCAACAGTGCTCTAGTGAGGTTCACAGAGGCACGAGCTGCCATGGATCTGTCTCTGGCAAAGAGAGCTTTCGTATATATATATATATATATATATATATATATATATATATATATATATATATATATATATATATATATATATATATATATATTAATGCGGTATTTCAACATTGCTCTAGTGAGGTTCAAGGAGGCACGAGCTGCCATGGATCTGTCTCTGGCAAAGAGAGCTTCCGTATATATATATATATAAATATATATATATATATATATATATATATATATATATATATATATATATATATATATATATATATATATATATATATTGTAACTAAATTTTCTTATGCGATTTTGGACCGAAACCCAAAACCGAAATCGAATAAAACATTTAGTATTTTCAAAACTAAAATCTCGAACTAATTTTTTTAAGCTGAACCAAATCTCTTATTCGGTTCGGTTTGGTTTTCGGTCCAACATCGAATAATGCTCACCCTTAGGCTGGGCGTGCCTCGTGCACTCGTACCCGAAACATGCGAGCGCGGATTGTGACATAAATCCACATATGGATCCCAAACTATTTGAAAATTAATGTCATGAAGGTTAAGGTTCATATGAAATTAAGTAGATAAGGGAGAAAGTAAATTAGAGGTGTTCATTCACCTATTTTTCTGAAATATTGCCAAGTGTCATCCTTGCTGCGGTTAATGTCTATTGGAGTTTGGTGTCTTACTTATTGGGCCTACATTTTTATATGCTAGAGAGATACTTGTTGTATTCTCAATTGACTATAGCCCGCTTAAGTGTTCTTATATCCATACATGGATGTAGACAATAAATATCACATAAAACCATGACAATAAATATAACATTATGCACAGATTTGAGTGAGGGCAAAGTTACTGTACATATAAAAGAATCATGCAATCCAATATTGTCCTGGAGCCTTTACGGGATGCATCCCAAGGCCCACGGTAAAGGTAAGACAGTATGTTGCTACCCTAAGATATATCAGCCAAGTGCTCGATGTCTTTGACGTTCCAAACATACTTTGCATGTATAGCCATTCCGAACTTATCTAGAATGTCGACACACCCAAGATGAACTTCACATATCTAAAGACCTCCTCATCCTTCCTTGAGTCCAAGTCGTCTAAAAAATTAAAACCACCAAATTATAATTTAGGGAATAAAGTATTTTTAAAAAAATGGAAAAGAAAAACATAATTTACTATGTGATTGCCTTGTCGTTCCATATATGATATGTAATATGGTCCTTGAAGGATTTAAGGACAAATCAATCATTAGGACAAGTATGATAGACAGCCTGATCTCCTCATCCGGTCTTTCCATATGTATTTGTCGTCTTTGGTTGTTGGACACTTCTTCGTCATCATTAGAAAAAGTTGAAAAGGGAGATCGATGAGCTACCTTCTTTGAACGCATACCGACGGTACGCGGTCGAAGTGGTATGCCTAGATAGGCTACCGGTGGCTCTCTTATGGTTAATGGTGCTTCCTTTTTATGTTCAGCTTACTATACTTGTCATGCCTCGATTTCGCAAACCGATCATTATCGCATGGGTGTGATACCGTACGAGCCTAAGTTGCGTCGGCACAAGGCATATACTGAAATGGCTGATTGAGTAGCTAAATAATAGATTCGTACAAAAGTCCCAAGCAAAAAAGTAGAATATATACAAGTTATACGAAGGAAGCTCTTTATTGATATTGAAACAAAAGATTACAATGGCTCGAAGACAAGGTTATAATCAATAAATCTCTCTCTCTCTCTCTATCTCTCTCTCTCTCTCTAAATTACAATCTCTCATGTCCTGAGGCTTACAACTTGAAAAAGAATATAGTTGACGATGTCCATACATTATGTCTCATATAAATGAAGTCTACAACAGGTTCGTATGTCTCGAAACGCCAAGAAACTCCATACCTCAACAAGTTCAAGCGAGCTCAGCACAGAATGGGTTACCACATAAAACCTGCAAGCAATCTGGTGGGGGTATCAGTATATAGAATTCACTGGTGGGATGCCTCTTATCCACCCATACAAACCAATACATTAATTTAGTGAGTACACACTATGATTTTAGTGGTCTTTCTAATCTTGTCCACCCATACAAACCAATGCCTCTTGTCCACTCACATTCTCCTCCGGTGACGTCGGGTTTGTGGAGGTGATCCACAACACGCTGCAGAGATACGCCAAATGCTTTGGTCAGCGCATCAATCCCAGCAAGAGCGTCATCTACATCCACCACAAGACCAACAGAGACCACTCCTCCATTCTCTCTAACATAACTTCCTTCTCTGTTACGTACCTTCTTTTCTTCGATTTAGGATGTCCGTTAGTGTATGGCAGATCCAACGCAAGAATCTTTGAAGGGATGATGGGCAAGATAAGGAAGAAACTTGAGGGGTAGCATAACGCTATTCTATCGCATGGGGAGAAGATGATTCTGATCCAGCACGTGCTATCCCATTTCCCTATATACACCTTAGCCGCCTACTCCCCCCTAAGAATGTGCTTTTATCCATTGAGAACCTATTCTCCAACTTTTTCTGGGGCCACTGCGACAGTAAGGACAAACATCACTGGGCGAGTTAGGACACCATGGCAAGACCTACCGACGAGGGAGGCCTTGGTTTTTGTAGACTGTCGTACATCGTCGAAGCTTACTCAATGAAGCTGTGGTGGAAGCTTCGGGTGAGATGTAACCTCTGGGTGCGGTTCATAAAGGCCAAATATTTTAACCAAATATTTTAAGTTCACCTATCCGGCTGCCACAGATTCCAACTGTAGATCATCCGCATCTTGACGACGCATTCTTTGGGAGGCGCCTCGTCGATCCACAGATCCGTCTTCTGCTGGGATCAGGCGAAACATCATTATTCTTCGAGCGTTGGTCCGGGGATAACCTTCTCCAACATCACCCCAACGCTCCTATATATCCACAGCACGATTAGAGATCTGTGGGATCATTCTGGCGACTGGAACTAGGAGAAAGTTCGAGTGTGGATCGAAGAAGAAGCTGCTGACGCGCTCCTCGACGCCGGACTGAAGATTAACACTGTAAAACCTCTAAATTTCTACTATTTTTTAAATAAATTTGGTAGTGATTTTTTTATTTTTTATTTTTTATTTATACGTCGCGTAGTTGCACTGTACGTCACGCGCAAAATTTTATTTTTCGAAATTGCTCGACGAGTGCGAATATGTGCGAGCATACATATTTTTAGAAAAACATTTTTTTTCTATTTTTATAGTTTCAAAATAATATATGTAATAATTATTTTAACTATCATACCAACATTTCCAAGTCCATTATTTTCTTTATTTTATTTATAAAAAGACTTTCGTTTATAACAGTTATTAATAATAAATAATATTTTTATGCATACATATATATTTTATAAATATTTTATTAGTTTATTTTTAAATAATAAGGTAATTTTCAAAATTATTATTATTAGTATTTTTGAAAAATATATTTTTAAATTATTGTGGCAATTTAAATCTTTGATTAGATTTTATGGATTTAATTTAAATAGTTTAAACTTAAAGATATAATTTATATTTAATTTGAGTTTAAATTACCTAGATTTAAATTGGAATTTAATTTGGATTTAGATTGATTGTATTGATTTAAATTTAATAATTGAATTATCTAAATTGGGTTTAAATATTCCTAATCCTTATCCAACGGGGAATTTTTACATCCTATAAAAGGAAGGTACTCATCCGTAAATTGCTACCATTAACAAATTCCTCGACAAATATTTCTCCATGACATGCGTGCATCGTGTCTGTGTCCACCATCCCATCCACTAATTGTCTTCTTCTACAGATACATTATTTTTGTCCCGTCTGACAAACCCGGACATCCATCCATGTCGTGTCGGACAATCCCCGACACGACCTAACCCAAAATCCTAGCCTAACCTAGTCCCCGCTGCTTCTGTCTCCCGTCGACACCCGCCGTACCCAGACTCCGACCTTCTTCACCACCACCGTCCTCACCATATCTCGACCCACCATGCCACCATCAAACCCAGACCACCACCCCCATCAACCACGGCCGAGCCCCTCCGGCCAAACAAACCCGACCAAAAGCCACCTAAAATACCGCCGCCACCACAGCCATCGCCGGCCGGCGACTCCACCCAAAAACCCCAAAAACTAGAAAGAAAACCCAAATAAACCACCGCCCGAAACACACACCTCCGTCCTGGCCTCCGCGACCTCGTCCCCGTACGGCAACCGCTCCGAGTTGCGAGCGCCACCGCCTGCGTCCGCCGCCGTGTCTTCTCCACGCGGGCGTGCACCCCGATTTTTCTACCGCTCCGATCGCTTCCTCCGTCGCGACCAGCTCACTGTATCCGCCCGCCGACGAGCCCCGACCGAGCCGCCCCTTCCTCTTTCCTCCGCGTGCCGCGTCCTTGCCTTTCCGTGCCGCCGCGAGCCACGTGCGCCGCTGACCCCCGAGCAGGCTCCTCCGCGTAACCAATGGCGACCCAGCCCCGGCTGCGACCACCCTAAAAGCCACTTCCTCTCCCTCTCGCCTCTCCTTCCTCCGCTCTTGATTCCCGACTGCCCCCTTCTTCTCTCTCTCCTTTCTTTTTATTCGTGAGCAGCAGCAGTCAAATGACTGCTGCACTTGTTTCTTTTTTGTTTATTTATTTATTTTATTATTTATTTATTTTTTTTGTTGTTGTTCATTTTTTGTGTGTGTGTTTGTTTAGTTTGTTTATTATTTGTTTTCTTCTTTTAGTATCTATTATTATTATTATTATTATTATTATTATTATTATTATTATTATTATTATTATTATTATTATTATTTGTTGTGATTATTATTATTATTATTATTATTACAAATTTTGCTATAGGACACAGTGCTGTCCAATTTATTTTTTCTTTCTGTGATTTTTATGGGTTGCTTGCACTGTCTATGTTATGGCTTCTCACGAGAGAAGGAAAGGCTGTGCAACAACTCAGTTGATTGCTTTTAGTTTATCTATTTGGCTACCATTATCATTATTTTTAATATTTTATTAAGGCTGATGTTTTGATGTTATTTTAATTGGATTATTTTATTTTTGTTCTTATTATTAATACTTTTAAGATCTTGGTCCTACAGTATGTGATAAGAGATTTGATAAATACTTAAAATAAAATGTATATTATTATTTTCTTAGTATCAATTATTTATACAATTTACTTGAGTAATTAAAATAGATAATTTCATTAAAACTATTTTTATTATTGGTAACAACAATATTATAGGCTAAGATATATTGTTGTAAATTTTTTATTTATTTAAAGTAAATTATTTGACAAAATTATAGTTTTATGGATTTTAGCATTAATAATTTTCTATAATTATTTTGTTTCTCTTAGAATATTTTGGAAAATATAGTTTTCTACCTAAATTGTATTTCTACAAACTTAAGAGTTTTCTGTGAACACAGTTTCTTTTATATTTTAGTATTTATCTAAACACTATTTTTAACTTGCAAAATATAAGTTCTCATTTATTATAAATAATTTTCTAAAATCATATATATTATTTATCCAAATTCTATCGATCAATTTCATGTCCATGACCAATCCCAATCATCATATTCCTTTACCAATTCTTTCCTTCCACCTATTGACCCTAACTAATTTGACCCTTCTGGACCCAATGGAACTGTCCGTGCCACCATCAGAGGTTCCCTTGTGTAGTTGTTACCCGAAGTCGCAGTTCGTGCTACACCAGGCGTACTACAAGGCAAGACACCTTGCCATTTGCTGTTTATTTATTTTAGCTCATATTTAATGCATTATTCATTATTTTTTTATGCAAAATAAACTGTGATACATGGCATAACCTGTTAGAACTTACTGTTCAGTTATATTTTCTACTATGTATTATTTTTCTTACACATTAAACCTAGATTTAAGGGACCAACTTGTGTGTTGCATTCATTGGCCTTGACATGTTGTACCACGAAGTTGTGTGTCATATGTAGAACACGGACGTGTATGATTGGCTGGCCAATAGTACGTACAAGCCGTGCGATAGGATTAGCCGCTAAATAAAGATTGCATGCTTAGTTGACTTAGCGGTTAATAGAGGGTTGTGTTGTGGATACAACATAGTAGGCATTGGGCGGGGAGGATAATTCCTTAGCGTATGGGCTTCGACGCACTTTTTCTTGTGACCCGGAAGCTCCACTGGAGATACGGGGTTGATGACCCATGATTACTGACGGCCACTGACGTTCTGCGGAACGTTATGCTCTTATTGATTAGGCCTCTAGTGCCCCAAGGGGGGACTATGTCGATCCTATTTTAGCCAGGGCCCATGCGTAGGAAGGATTGTTCTTAACTACATTTCACTTAGAACGGTTAGGCTCATTTATCCGTTAGGTACGAGTACTTTTGGTTTGGGTGCTTGTATCTGACCGTGGCTTGGAACAATAACTTGTCGTGGATTAGTTCGTCATATCTTGTCCTTGTTTGGTTGTAGGTGTGACTTACTACTTCGATGAGAAGGTATTGAACCTTGTTGGGGTCCGGATACCATATTGGATTCATAGCATGGAAAGATACGTCATCGTGAATTAGTTTACCATCTCCTGTCCTTGTTTGGTTGGGGGATGGTAAGCTAGTTCAATAGGTGTGTATTGGACCATGTTATAATTCAATTAACTTATTTATTTGAGCAATATTTATTCAGTTTATATGGCATGATATTATGTGTCTTGTTACGTCCCTCTAAGGACTTGGTTATCTCTCTAGGTGTGTGCTCTTATCTTTCGCAGGTATTCTAGCTCTAGCTGTGATCCTCTCTATTTCTTCGAGGATGATTGCACTCGGATCGTCTTCGCTTCGCTCGCCAAACTCATTTCATTTTCCATGTATTTTTCTCTTATTTGTTGGTAGTGGATTTGTCTCCGCCCAACATATTGTATCAAGACAATTCATTATCATTATATGATATCTTTTATTCATTTATTTTTGTGTGGATGAGATTCGTTATGGTTCTACTGCTTTTACAGCTTATGTATCCATACGAGGCCCATGTACTTCGTATGAATACAGCTGGCATGTCTACGTTCCTAGTCCTACGTATTTTGGGACTGGGGCATGACATATTTTTGTGGTGGCCCATATAGGTCAAGATAAATTGTTTGGTTACTTTACCGTACCAAGCAAGCCTGCGAATAGGATTAGAAGTCTAGGATCTCATCCACATACTTGACCTCTTTTCTCGATTTCATATTCGAACTATCGTTCGACTCATCGACTGCATCTTGCTTGATTCATTCTATCAAAATTCTTATCTTTCCTTCATGCTTGCTAGAGATTGACCCTACTAGTTAGATGTCCCAAACACCCTTAGCTTAATTCTTTAAGTTGGGTAGAATATCCCACGACCTGACACACCCTTGACCATTAAGGGAATACAAAGAGTATTATCTAGACCATAGAGACTAGAGGAATTTAACCCATTTGGTCAACCAAGCCTTGGTCAATAAAATCGTAGAATGATGGTATAGGAATAAACAAGACTTAGATCCTTATGACTCTTAGACTATTCATATTTGTTTTTATTTCATCTACCATCGTGCATATGTTCTACTATCTAGACTAATGATGCTAATATAGCCTAGTATTTGCAAGCTAATTCTTTATCGAGCTTGATCAAGACATATGATATTGAGCGGCCGCTCACTAACATGTTATTTAATCAGAACCGGTGCATAATGGTCTGATCAACCGAGTGCACTTTGGTTCGCCTTTTCAATCTACGTGGATGTGATGTAGTTAAACTTACCCCTTAGAATCCCAACCACAACTGCCTTGACGATTCTTTTGAAATTTATACGGCCGCCTTTGAACCACGTATTCGTAATTGATGATGTCATCAATTAAACTCCTTATATCGCTTTCGCCTTCACCGATTTTGGAAGGACGAAGGCACTTGTACTTGAATTTCCTCCAGCTATTCTACCAATTATGACCATCAACACTCAATGTTGCTATGTCTTCATCCTAAACTCCTCGTCCTCATTCTCGGCCCTATATTTTCTACCATAACCTCTAATCGCTTAGGTCTCTTAAATCGTGCCCTCAACCTAATTAGCTCTCTTAAATCGTGCCCTCAACCTACTCTCAAAACCTATCTTTTAGGTCTCTCATTTTGATACCGTATTACTCCTTTGCATGTTATCATGACTAACTCTAACCTTAACCTTTTGATTGTTGCTTTAAAATCGTGACCCTCATTCATTACCCGTGACCATACCGTATTATTTTTCTATGATCTAGATTGCGATTTCTTACGGCATGATTTTGTTATTGATTGTTCCCCGTCGATACCCTTGTGTCTTCTCACCCCCCTACAAATTCTTAATTTCGAGGACGAAATTCTTTTAAGTTGGGTAGGATGTAAACCTCTAAATTTCTACTATTTTTTAATAAATTTGGTAGTGATTTTTTTTTATTTTTTATTTTGTATTTATACGTCGCGTAGTTGCATTGTACGTCGCGCGTGAAATTTTATTTTTCGAAATTGCTCGACGAGTGCAAATATGTGCGAGCATACATATTTTTAGAAAAACATTTTTTTTATTTTTATAGTTTCAAAATAATATATGTAATAATTATTTTAGCTATCATACCAACATTTCCAAGTCCATTATTTTCTTTATTTTATTTATAAAAAGACTTTCGTTTATAACAGTTATTAATAATAAATAATATTTTTGTGCATACATATATATTTTATAAATATTTTATTAGTTTATTTTTAAATAATAAGGTATTTTTAAAATTATTATTATTAGTATTTTTGAAAAATATATTTTTAAATTATTGTGGCAATTTAAATCTTTGATTAGATTTTATGGATTTAATTTAAATAGTTTAAACTTAAATATATAATTTATATTTAATTTGAGTTTAAATTACCTAGATTTAAATTGAAATTTAATTTGGATTTAGATTGATTGTATTGATTTAAATTTAATAATTGAATTATCTAAATTGGGTTTAAATATTCCTAATCCTTATCCAACTGGGAATTCTCACATCCTATAAAAGGCAGGTACTCATCCATAAATTGCTACCATTCACAAATTTCTCCACAAATATTTTTCCATGACGTGCGTGCATCGTGTCTGTGTCCACCATCCCATCCACTAATTCTCTTCTTCTGCAGATACATTATTTTTGTCCCGTCCGACAAACCCGGACGTCCATCCATGTCGTGTCGGACAATCCCCGACACGACTCAACCCAAAATCCTAACCTAGCCTAGTCCCCGCTCCTTCTGTCTCCCGTCGACACCCGCCTTACCCAGACTCCGGCCTTCATCACCACCACCGTCCTCACCACATCTCGACCCACCACGCCACCATCACACTCAGACCACCACCCTATCAACCATGGCCGAGCCCCTCCGGCCAAACAAATCCGACCAAAAGCCACCCGAAACACCACCGCCACCACGGCTATCGCCGGCCGACGTCTCCACCCAAAAACCCCAAAAACCAGGAAGGAAACCCAAATAAACCACCGCCTAAAACACTCACCTCCGTCTTGGCCTCCGCGACCTCGTCCCCGTGCGGCGATCGCTCCGAGTTACGAGCACCACCGCCTGCGTCCGCTGTCGACCCTTGCCGCCGTCGCATCTTCTCCACGCGCGCGTGCACCCCGATTTTTTTTGCCGCTCCGATCTCTCCCTCCGCCGCGACCAGCTCACTGTATCCGCCCGCCGACGAGCCCCGGCCGAGCCGCCCCTTCATCTTTCCTCCGCGTGCCGCCTCCTTGCCCTCCCGTGCCGCCGCGAGCCGCGCGCACCGCTGACCCCCGAGCAGCCTCCTCCGCGCAACTGTCGGCCGACCCAGCCCCGGCTGCGACCACCCCCAAACGCCACTTCCTCTCCCTCTCGCCTCTCCTTCCTCCGCTCTTGATTCCCGACCGCCCCCTTCTTCTCTCTCTCCTTTCTTTTTATTCGAGAGCAGCAGCAGTCAAATGACTGTTGTACTTTTTTCTTTTTTGTTTTATTTATTTATTTTATTATTTATTTATTTGTTTTGTTGTTATTCATTTTTTTGAGTGTGTTTGTTTAGTTTGTTTATTATTTGTTTTCTTCTTTTAGTATCTATTATTATTATTATTATTATTGTTATTATTATTATTATTATTATTATTATTATTTGTTGTGATTATTATTATTATTATTACAAATTTTGCTATAGGACGCAGTGTTGTCCAATTTATTTTTCCTCTCTGTGATTTTTATGGGTTGCTTGCACTGTCTATGTTATGGCTTCTCTCGAGAGAAGGAAAGGCTGAGCAACAACTCAGTTGATTGCTTTTAGTTTATCTATTTGGCTACCATTATCATTATTATTAATAGTTTATTAAGGCTGATGTTTTGATATTATTTTAATTGGATTATTTTATTTTTTGTTCTTATTATTAATACTTTTAAGATTTTGGTCCTACAGTATGTGATAAGAGATTTGATAAATACTTAAAATAAAATGTATATTATTATTTTCTTTGTATCAATTATTTATACAAGTTACTTGAGTAATTAAAATACATAATTTCATAAAAACTATTTTTATTATTGGTAACAACAATATTATAGGCTAAGATATATTGTTGTAAATTTTCTATTTATTTAAAGTAAATTATTTGACAAAATTATAGTTTTACAAATATGGATTTTAGCATTAAATAATTTTCTATAATTATTTTGTTTCTCTTAGAATATTTTTGGAAAATATAGTTTTCTACCTAAATTGTATTTCTACAAACTTAAGAGTTTTCTGTGAACACAGTTTCTTTTATATTTTAGAATTTATCTAAACACTATTTTTAACTTGCAAAAATATAAGTTCTCATTTATTATAAATAATTTTCTAAAATCATATATATTATTTATCCAAATTCTATCGATCAATCTCATGTCCATGACCAATCCCAATCTTCCTATTCCCTTGCCAATTCTTTTCTTTCACCTATTGACCCTAACTAATTTGACCCTTCTGGACCCAATGGAACTGTCCGTGCCACCATCAGAGGTCCCTTTGTGTAGTTGTTACCCGAAGTCGCAGTTCGTGCCATATTGATCATTGCAGTACACCAGGCATACTACCAGGCAAGACACCTTGCTATTTACTGTTTATTTATTTTAGCTCATATTTCATGCATTATTTATTATTTTCTTTAGGCAAAATAAACTGTGATACATGGCATAACCTGTTAGAACTTACTGTTCAGTTATATTTCCTGCTATGTATTATTTTTCTTACACATTAAACCTAGATTTAAGGGACCACCTTGTGTGTTGTATTCATTGGCCTTGACACGTTGTACCACGAAGTTGTGTGTCGCATGTAGAACACAAACGTACGTGATTGGCTGGCCACCAGTACGTACAAGCCGTGCGATAGGATTAACCGCTAAATAGAGATTGCATGCTTAGTTTGACTTAGCGGTAAATAGAGGGTTGTGTTGTGGATACAACATAGTAGGCATTGGGCGGGGAGGACAATTCCTTAGCGTATGGGCTTCGACGCACTTTTTCTTGTGACCCGGAAGCTCCGCTGGAGATACGGGGTTGATGACCCATGATTACTGACGTCCACTGACATTCTGCGGAACGTTATGCTATTATTAATTGGGCCTCTGGTGCCCCAAGGGGGGACTATGCCGATCCTATTTTAGTCAGGGCCCATGCGTAGGAAGGATTATTCTTAACTTCACTTAGAACGGTTAGGCTCCTTTATCCGTTAGGTACGAGTACTTTTGGTTTGGGAGCTTGTATCTGACCGTGGCTTGGAACAATAACCTGTCGTGGATTAGTTCGTCAAATTTTGTCCTTGTTTGGTTGTAGGTGTGACTTACTACTTCGATGAGAAGATATTGAACCTTGTTGGGGTCCGGATACCATATTGGATTCATAGCATGGAAAGATACGTCATCGTGAATTAGTTTACCATCTCCTGTCCTTGTTTGGTTGGGGGGATGGTAAGCTAGTTCAATAGGTGTGTATTGGACCATGTTATAATTCAATTGACTTATTTATTTAAGCAATATTTATTCAGTTTATATGGCATGATATTATGTATCTTGTTACGTCCCTCTGAGGACCTGGTTATCTCTCCAGGTGTGTGCTCTTATCTTTCGCAGGTATTCTAGCTCTAGCCGTGATCCTCTCAATTTCTTCGAGGATGATTGCACTCGGATCGTCTTCGCTTCGCTCGCCAAACTCATTTTATTTTCCATGTATTTTTCCCTTATTTGTTGGTAGTGGATTTGTCTCCGCCCAACATATTGTATCAAGACAATTTATTATTATTATATGATTCTTTTATTCATTTATTTTTGTGTGGATAAGATTAGTTATGGTTCTACTGCTTTTACAGCTTATGTATCCATACGAGGCATATGTACTTTGTATGAATACAACTGGCATGTCTACGTTCCTAGTCCTACGTATTTTGGGACTGGGGCATTACAAACACGAAACCCGATGCCCTACAGTGGGACGCTTCGGTTAACGGATCCTTCTCGATTGCTTCGGCCAGAAGGGTGGTGCGCGGCACTGGGATGCCTTCCCCCATCATTAGCGCCTTCTGGCAGTCTTGTATTCCCAAAAATGGTCCTTCTTCATGTGGAGAGCGTTTCATAAGAAGCTCCCTACTGACGACGCTCACAACACCATCGGCTTTACTCTTGCCTTCGCGTGTCATTGCTACTCGGAACGACAGCCTGAAACGGTTAGACCATATTTTACTCTCGGGAGACTTACCTGCTAGGGTATGGGGCACCCTCTCTATTCGGTGCAGACCAGCTCATAATGGTGGGAGCTTCAATAATCTTCTTACCACCTGGGTCAGTGCCTCGCACAGCCACAAGATCGTTGCAGGCCCCATCACTTGGGTCATCTGGAAGAACCACAACAAAGCCAGATATGAGGGCCATCAATACTCGACCGATCAACTCATCTAGGAAGCTCTCCGACAGACCCATAAAGTCAGCAGGTACTGCAACCACGGTCAATAGGACCTCTGGCAGTCCTTGTTCTCCTAACTTTTTGTTCGAGCTGGAGCTAGCCACCTTCTTTTTGGTCTTCTTCTGGTTGTTCTTCTCTTCTTGTAAAGACTTCATCATTTTGCGCCTTTTCTGTCTTTTTAGCGCTTTTTTGTAAAGGCTACGGAATTTTGCACCCTTTATGAATAAAATAGGGGTTTCTTTTATATATATATATATATATCACACACACACACACATTATTATTATTATTATTATTATTATTATTATTATTATTATTATTATTATTATTATTATTATTATTATATTATATATATATATATATAATAATAATAATAATAATAAATAATAATAATAATAATGTGTGTGTGTGATATATATATATATATATATATATATATATATATATATATATATATATATATATATATATAATGTGTGTGTGTGTGTGTAGAAAAAGGAAAAAAGAAAGAAAGAAAATATTACTAATATTGTTCCCTAGCGAAAAAAATATCAGCCCATACCCGAGCCGTAGAAACCTTCCCCCCCCCCCCCCCCCCCCCCCCCCGATCCTATTGATATATAACGAGAGAGGAAGCGAGAGAAGGAGAGACAAAACCCTAACCCAAAACCTTTGCCACCCCCTCACAACCTTGTCGTCGTTCCCCAGCCACCGCGCGCACCATCTGCGACTGCCGGAGCTGTCGCAGCAAGCCGGACACACGCAACGACAGGACATAGCAGCAGCAGCAGTTCCCGCGAGGTACAATGTTATCACCAACTTTCTATTCCAATAATTGACCATATTTCGATCCGTAAATTCCTATGTACAGCCTAGATGACCCTCTAGAAACCCTATCAATTAGTTCTAAATCAGGTACGATAAATTTCTGGGAAATTTCCTGCAAAAATCTCGAAAACACAATAATGCAAATATGGCACAAATAGTTTAGATTGTCGAGGTCATCACATTGGAAGACAATTTTTTGTCGTACCAATGATTATTTTAGAAAACTACATGAGTCGGTTTATCGACAACTTATATGGCTTTTAAGCATTGTTTGTAGATTTTGATTTTATCTATTATACATCTAGAAAAATCGATTTGAAAATCGAAAAAAAACTATAAAGACTATTTTCAAAAGTTAGAATTTTTTTCGATACGTGATCCATCCCGACAAACTGGGTTACTTTGTCGGAACCTGAGAGCATCAAAGGTGTGTACGGATGTTGCAGATGTGTAGGCTTTGACAAAACTCGAATTGGTTGTGTGTGCACGACGAATTCAAGGCGTATCGGTCGAAGTACACCATATTGGCCACTTTGCAAAAACCCTAATTACTTTGTGAAAGTTCGTCATATTGTGATGAAACTTGTGCCACTGGACTCGTATCATTTTTTGGTCCTGTGAGCCAAGTTTGGTCAAATTCTGAGATGGTCGACTGAAACGCTATTTTGGCGGGCACACGATCTGACTCAACGGACGATTTTGTGAACGGCTAATCGAAATCCAAATATGGACATATCGTTGGGTTTGTATCAAAAAACTAGACTCGTAGGCATATCATTTGTCGAGTTTATAAACCATAGGTTTCAGCACATTTTTTGATGCAAATCGGGTCCAACGACGGACACTGTTTTGATCCAAAATTACCGTTTTGTTCCTGTGTCCAGAATTGGACTTATGGGTAGTCAAACTTAGACATTTTTCTTATACCAAATACGTTGGTGATGTCTGTTTCAGCATCTGGAGACATTTGTAGGATTTTAACTTTTGTGGCTTACTGAGTGATTGGATATTGTTGGTTCTACGTGCTACCACCAGACAAGTATACCTTGTCGAACTTATACAACATTTACATCTTTTATTTTTTCTATGTTATTTTTCTTCTCATATGGTTACATGCTTCTCATATTGTACATGGTTTATCATCTACTGCTTACTTGTTTTCTCGTTATACATACATTTAGATTTGTTCATATTTTCTATTATTGTTTGTCGTATTAGATTTTCGTGGTTCTTGTATATTTCTTGAGATTGTCATTGTCCAGTACCATGTCACTATGCCCTTGATTGACTTGATCGGATCTGGTGTTCCCTTAGGAGAGGAGCTTGATTCTATGATTGGCTAAATTGACCATTCTCGATTTGGAGTTACTTGCATTGAACTACAATTGAGATATACTATAGGTTGGGAGTATCTTTCATTGTACTATATAGGATTTATTTGATTGATTGTTAGCCAAGTCTACTATTACACTTCTCTATGACATATCACTTATTAGATGTCTTTCTTGTACTGTTCTTATTTTCCATTCATGTTATATACTGTTATAGTAGGCATGTTTATATATATCTTGCTAGTCCCCTGAGGACCTGGTCATCTCTCTAGCTTAGTTAAAGAGGAGGACTACCCGAAGGTTTACGATTCTGGAGTCGAAACAGATGGCGTACCTTTGTAGGAGGACGAGATAGTGCCAGAGGACTTCTCTTGATCCATGTCGTTTCTTATCACGACCCGCACCCAGTGTAAGGACACGAGAAGTGGGTACGTCCAACCTACGCCACAGTGTCGGCGGTTAGAACGCTGTCGTAGGGTCACAACATCTAACAATATATAATTGTACATGTACAATGATATACTCTTCAAAAGGAAGACAACATAGAAGGTACAACTCAATCACAGAACCTAAGATGGAAATAAAGGGATAAAAAGATGGATAATAATCTCAACAGAGAACTACAACTGAAAGTTAATAAGTTTGGATATTTAAACAACATCAAAATCCAAATAACTGAAGTACATCTCAAAGACAAAACATCTAAATAAAGATAACTAGTCTAGCAGTCTAATTTAGACAATGGACAAGTCCTCAGCAACTGTTGGATCCTCCTGAGGGCCCAAGTCATCGGTGTCATCTAAGCCAGCTCCATAGTAAGTAGGGAAGAACTCCTCCTTATGCTCTGTAATATTTTCAATAGGTCCAATCAGGACAGGAACGAATACACATCTCTCACACAGTTCATATCATGACAGGAAATGTAAAACATGCTATAGAATAAAGTACATGAAAACTGTAAGAATAAACATGAAAAAGGAGAGAGAATTTGATAACAGGAAATATTTAGGTATGGTAATAGAGAACTGTAAGTGACTAGTGATTTAGAGTACAAGATAGACATGTGAACGGCTTGATTTGTACATGATTACACTATAGAGTTTGCACATGATTACACTACTTTGGAATTGTTCACATGACTACTTCTACTCTTCCGTACCCCAAATAATACACAAGGATCTAGGCAGGTTATGTTATTGTACATAAAATTTTATACATGAAACTCATGAGATCATGAGAGCACATGAGTGTACATGAATAATAAGAGTCCATGAAATACATGATGTTCGTAAAAAAGCACCTGACATGATGTATCTGATGCACCCGAGGGGGATAACATCTCATGTAAAGATCCATATAGTACTAATCCGTGATAATATCGTGTCAGCATCAAATAAATTAGTCTATAACAAGAATATAATTCCTAACAAGTATGAAATGGTTAGAGAATGTACTCGCCTGATATCCCGAATGTCTGATGAGAATATGAGTCCGAACCGGAGTATCTGAATCCTATTTAGAGCAACCACAGGTTACAAAGTGTCCAACATGAATTTAGAGAAATTTATAATGCATTCTAAATGATTCTAGGTCATTTTGGGTCAAAGTCAACCCTTGATCAACTCTGGTCAACCCTGGTCAACCATTCTGGTCAACTAGGTCAACCCTAAGTCAACTAGTCCATTATTCTAAGTTTAGGTCAAACTTGAGTTATCTAGTCATTTTAAGTCTATTTGGGTCAAGTTTAGATCAAGTTTAACCCAAAGTTGACTTTTGTCAACTTGGTCAACTTGCTAGTCAACTTGGTCAACTTGCTAGTCAACTATGCCAAATTAGGCCTATTGGGTCAATTCTAAACTAACTCACTAACCATAGGCTAATAGGAAGCGGATCAAAAGCCCCCCTTAGAAAACCTCCTAAAAAAACCCCTCACTCTAATCCGTAATTTAATGTTAATATTAATGTTAATATTAACATTAAATACTAAAATTATATTAAACTTAACATTAAAATTAATATTAACATTAACATTAATATTAACATTAACATTAATATATAAAAAATTAAAAAAAATTAATATTAACATTAACATTAATATTAACATTAATATTAACATTATCATTAATATTAACATTAATATTACGAATTAGAGTGAGGGGAGTTTTTAGGGGATTTTCTAAGGGGGACTTTTGATCCGCTCATATATATATATATAATATATATATATAATATATATATATAATATATATATATATATATATATATATATATATATATATATATCAAAGGAGTGAAAGCAAGTGGGTGGTGTTTGTGTGTGTGGTGTGTGTGTGTGTGGTGTGTGTTGTGTAAGGGGGTAGACTAAATCTCAGAAACTGAGATTGAACTCAAGTTCAATCTCAAAACAAAACCAAAACCAAGTCTCAACTTATAACCTACACTAACATTCAATAGTACATACATATACCAATACCTATAACCAATAGCCTACACCACTCAATACATGTCATATCCATTATATAGGTATTCCAACTCTCATACATATATATACATATAAACTGAAATCTCCTAATGTATCTCAGAAAACTGAGAACACAACACATTTTGCTAACCATATATATACCTATAATCCCAACCCTCACATGTATGTATATCAACCCACATACCCTCAAAAGAAACTGAACTCAATAGGTATCTCAGAAATCTAATTCAAAACTAAATATCAGTGTCAAACTCAGAAATCTGAGTTGAACACAAAATCAATTCTCAAATATCAAAACCAATTCAACATCAAAACCCATATACTACACAAACCCAACTCAAAACCTAAATCCGAAATACCAACTAAAATTCGAAAACTTGACAACACAAAGGTGTACACGTGTGTGTCATGCTCGTGTCCTCACAAAGTCGAATCCGTGTCTGTATCGTGTCTAAACAGTGTGTATCACATAGGCACGTACGTGTATAGGAAAATCCTGTAGCACGTGTCGTGCTCGATAGAACACCCACGCAACACGAAGAGCCTCGTGCTCGTGTACGTAGCTAGGTGGGGTCTAGGTCTAGGCGTACACCACCCTGATACACGGTGTTCACGTGTCACACACGTGTCGGGAAGGGTTGTACGCGCGTGCACGGTGTCAGCCGAATCAGTGCAGGCGCGATAACTTCGCGCACACTCAACAAATTCTCGTGAAATTCACGAGCAGTGGACAGAGGTTTCCTCCATGTGTCCACAAAATTTTACGTCAAACAGTGTCGTATCCATCGAGTTATGACACTCAGAATGCAGGACAGTGCACGGCTGCGCATGGGATCTCGTGTTACGTTCCCATGTCGATTTGGACACCAAAAATGTGTTAAATCGAGATCCGTCTTCACAGAACTTGTTTCAATAAACAGCAACAATTCGTGAAAATGAATTGAAAATAAGAACTTTCGATTCTTAGAGGTATTTATCGAACACATGTTCCAATACACCGACACGCGTCCGATCCGCCTACCAAACGGATTAAAATCTACCAAACTACATCTACAGGTTCGGGACACTAGATAGATGCATCTATAAAGAAT